>APFE030571844.1:106359-120728 GCA_000404065.3 Pinus taeda
TCATACAAAAATAGATCATAGTAAGAAGTAGTGTAGAAGATATTGGGTTGGCCATTGATGAATTGTTGGAGGCAACTTTTTTCCTCACCTGGTTCGTAGCAATTTTTGTGTGGAAATTGTTGGTTTAGTTTGGGCTGACCCAGGTTCAAATTTTACTGTGCACCAACAAACCACTCAATCATTGGCACTCTCGACAATGATCTGCAAGCAGATTGTAGTCTCACCCGAATTGATTATGGGTGGATGTAGAACCATGTTTCTGCAACCTTCAGGAATGATGTGATGTGGAATTTGTATGTTATTTTATACTTATCATACATGGATTACTTCATAGAGTTGGGTTATCGACTTAACCATGTCATTAGCAACCATAAACAATACTACGCTGAAGTAAATTATAACCAAAATACTGAACATAAAGCAAAATATGCATAATAATCATAGACAGGTTATGGCCATCAAAAATCTACTTCTTATATTAATTCTTCGAACAATGTACAAAATCCTTGACCTGCACACCCAGTTGTAGGTGTTTGTGCACTCAGTTGTAGACTTTAGGCCTTCATGTACTCAGCTGCAAAGCCTTTCCTTCTAGACCCAAAACAAATTATAGAGATATTTCCTTATGCTTGTATCATATCATCATTAATCATGACTTCTACTTACATATTTTCTCCTATATATACTAATTACATCAACGGGTATATCAAAATACCATGGCTCTCCTAAAAACAATAAACTATTGCCCAAACCTATTACAAAAGAAGGGACTTTGACCCACCCCGAAGCCATTAAAACATTGTGCGGTATAGGAATGCAGTGGGTGGATGTTTTAAATGTTGGTTAAGCCTGTTTGGACTAACATTATATTCTTGGTGTGAGTGGTCTTGGTGTGTATTTGGTTAAGCCTATTTGGACTAGCATTATATTCTTGGTGTGAGTGGTCTTAGTGTGTATGTTCTTCCCTTCCACAGTGTGTATCCTCTGGTGGATATCGTGGTTCACTTTCCCCAACAATGTGTTAGTAGTTAGCGTCGGTAGTCGCTACCCATAGCCATGACTTAAAGGGCGGGCCACACCACAAGAGGTATGGTGTTGACAAGTTTTGGAAGGTAATTCATGTGGGGGCTACATTTCTAGTCCACCTCTTTGTTTTATGTTGCAAGCCCAGAAGAGTGGCAAGAACCAATTTTACTCTTTGGTTACTGTTACATGAGTTTGTTTCTTAGTGTAGCATTGCAGTGGGTTTTTTGGAGACTATTGGGATGCTATATATTTTTTGTCTAAGACAGAGAGTGGTGCTTGTATACCCTCTCATTTCGAAGCTTGTGCATGAGTGGGGAGAAGGTGTTGTCTATAGAGCAATAGGGGGGTTCTTTTCTATGTGCCTGAGAAGTTTCTTGTGAGGGCCCTCCATCCAGAGACAAAGAGGTTGACCACATGTTGGTGGTCAATGGTGCGAAAGAGAACTCCCTCAAGGGAGCCTACTGGTTGATGAAGGAGAGTTAGAGAAGCCTCTTAGTGGATCGCTTTAGAGAGTATATTTACCTCCCCCTTTCAACTGCATAGAAGCCCAAATTTGTCTGGTGCAAGAAGCAGCTGACCAACAGGTTCAAGATCTCCACAATGATAGGAATGAAGTCATTAGCTTCCTCAATGAAATACAATACAATCAATGGCACATTATAGACCGTTAAGACTCTCGCCATCGCAACTAGAAGTGATTACAAGACCAGATAGAAAGTTTTGAAGGATGCATGGTCCATGTGGAATCCCATGTTCATGATTCTTTTCATCACCCTGGTGAGGATGGTAATGTTGCTCAAGCTCCCAACATCGTAGATATGTAATGAAGTGCATCACATTTGGGCTTGTTGGGCCATTGACATGTGGTCTTTAAGTTTTATTCAGTTAATCTCGTTTTTTTTCTATTTGTATTTGATGGCAAATAAATTTAGTAAGAGTGAGGTCATAGCATGCTGGTAGATGAGCCCATCATGATGTAATCTTATTACGAATTAATAGAAAAGTTTCGACTTACAAAAAAAATTACATAAGTAAATAATCTAATAACTTGTTATTCATGATTTGCAATTTTGAAAGCACTCAAAATATCCATTTATAAATAAATTTATCAGATATAAAAGGGTTGGACTCCTTAGTATTAGGGAATTGTCTTGTTGATAAGTTTCCCATTAATTAAAAACAATTCATTTCTTCCTAATTAGGCAGTTAAAGTGGCTTGGGAGTTAGTTGATTTGTTGTTATGTGGTCTCAATCTTGTAGTTAATTTTTTCAAACAAAGTTTTGATTTTTCTAATAATGACATATTATTTGAGATATTTGGCATTTGTTCCCTATTGAATGTGTCTCAATATGATAAATGAGTCCCTTGAACAAGAAAACAACTTGATGAAATGTGTAGAGTGCTCGAACTAAGATAATGCCCTACGAAAGAGCATATACCTCTGCTAAATTATTGGAAATAACTCCTAGTTGCCATACATAGTGCCCTTCAATTATTTCTCTGAGGTGAAGAACTACTCCTAACACCTACCTCCCCCATAATTCTATAATTGATAGTAATATATATCCCATTAAATATAAAATCTCTACATATATAATAATATAAAAATATACCATTATATCTATTCATTAAACAATACTAATATAAATATATATTTTAACCAAATTAATAATATTTAATTTTATAATAGAATATTAAGATAAGATATTTTAGTCTCAAGGGGTGGCTCAATTGGTGATCAAAGTAATGTGAGTCCTCAGGAAACTAAGAGATCCAAGGCTCAAATCCCCCCAGTTGTGACCCGATTTATAGAGAGGAGGACATGGATAAACTTTCTCTAGAAAGTGCTAGAAATTTTCATGGAGGCCTCAGGAATGGAGGTTAATAAGGAAAAATCTTGTACATTTATTTTTAACACCCCTGAGGCCATCAAAGCTCATCTAACTAGAACTTTGGGCTTCAGACAGGGGGACCTCCCTACCAAGTATTTAGGGAACCAGCTGGATATACACCCCACCCGGATGAAAAATTGGCAGGATGTTATAGATAAAATAAAGAAGCATCTGACAAACTTGTCATTTAGGTCTTTGAACATATCCAGTCGAATCGTCTTGTTAAAGTCTGTCTTGCAATCGATCCCTATCTACCCTTTGTCCATCAGAGCAGCACCCAAAGGAGTGTGCACAAAATTGAAAGAAATATTTGGAAATTTTGTCTGGGGAGGACCTAAACAACAAAGGAAATGGGCCTTAGTCTCATGGAAAAACCTGGTAAAAATAAAGGAGGAAGGAGGTTTGCGTATAAGGGATCCTGAAATGATAAACAAGATTTTAGGCGTCAAATTATGGTGGAGATGGCTACAAGGAGGAAAGGATGTTTGGAAAAAAATATGGGAACTAAAATATAATATGCCGGAATCAACAGCAGGTAAACTAAGAATTGAAGAAGTACCAAAAGGGTCCTCTATCTGGGAATTAGCAAGTCAGAACAAAGATGTGGTCAATAAACATGCTTTGTGGGAGATTCATGGAGGAAGCAATGCCAAAGTTTGGGAGGATGGGTGGCAACAGAAAGACAAAATGGCAGAGATTCAAACCCTACAAGAGATCCGACAGAAAGCGAAGATGGCAGGTATGGAGTATGTTAGAGACTACTGGAAAAATGAAGAGACCAGTGGAATATGGAGGACTTGGAGGAAACCAGAGGAATGGTTTGAAAACATAAACAAAGAGATGGAGAAAAACTACACTAAAGAAGTAGAATTGAGAAAGATTAAAACTAGACCAGGAATGGACATCCTTAGATGGGGAAGATCAATGAAAGGGACTTTTACAGTGAAGGAAGCCTACTACCTGACAAAAAGCCAAGAAAGGGAAGATGGAGCTATGGATTGGAGAATAATTTGGGAAGGAAAACGGTGGCCGAAAATCACAATATTGCATGGCTGGTCAGTAAAGGACGGATTCTAACCTCGGATAAAATCTAGAAGAGAGGATATTATGGACCATCGAGATGTAGCCTATGCAGTAGAGAAGAGGAAAATCAGGAGAACCTTTTAAATGAATGCCCTTATGCAAGAAACGTATGGGAAAAGATTGGATCGCTCTTCAAGAAGACAATGAGAGACCCAAGCAGCATTCCGAACACCATAATGCAATGGGGTAAAGGACAATTTCACAGTAAAGTAGTAAGAAGAATCTGGAACTTATCGGTAGGATTTGTGATCTGGTTCCTCTGGAAAGAACATAACAGGAGGATTTTCAGGGGTCAAAGTAATCAACCTGAAAGAACTTGGGAGGAGGTGTGCAAATCGATCAAGGAAATTGTTCTATCAGAGACATGGGAAGAGGAAGACTGGAAAATGAGCCAAGAAGAAGGAAGAATAGCTTCTAAACTAAATATGGAATTCAGCATGATCTACCCCAGAAAAGTGAAGAAAAGTAATCCTCAAGATCAAAGCCCCAACCAATTCAGATATCCTGGGGAGCATTTCATAAAATTGAACTTTGATGGAGCGTTGAAGGGTAACCCTAGTCTAGCAGGCCTAGGCGGTATATTTAGAGACGGTAAAGGAAAAAAAAGGTGGGTCTTCGCGGAATGGGGAGGCGAGATGACGAACAACGAAGCGGAACTCTGGGCGGTTCACCAAGGTCTGAGAATAGCAATGAGGAACAGATATATGAACATGGAGATTGAAGGGGATTTGTAGATTACGATAGGAATGTTGCGAAAACTAAAAGATGGAAAGAGTTGGGAGAAAGTAGCAAAAAGCTGGAGGACAGCGGGCATTATTCAAGATATAGCGGTACTGCTAAATAGAATCGATTATAAAATAATTAATCATGTAAGACGCAATGGAAACAGGGCTACGGAACTCTTGGCTAATTGGGGGAGTAAAGAGGCGACCAGCAGTTTGGACAGGAGCTGGCCGTCATTAGAAGCGGATCACAGCTGGGAAGGTCTTAAAAACATAATTACCCAGGACCATAATGAAGCAATCACAGTCTAAAAGAACGAGGACAAGACACCCGATCGGGATGAGCAATGTGGCAAGCAGAGCAATTAATAGGCGACGGTGTGTAAGGCAGGTCAGTGCAGACAGGTTTCAAGAAATGATGGTCACAAGAAATTGGATCGGTGAGAAGGATCCCCGATCAGAACGAGAGGACAGCAGGGTACCGAAGAATGACAGTGGAGGTGTCAGGACATCAGACACAAGGCAGAGAAATGATTGCGCGGAGGCATGGGACAGCAGAGCGGTCAAGGAGTTAGAGTTTAAGTGCATGAAGAAGGGAGGCATAAGGAAGAAAGGGTGGCGAAGACGGACGAGTGAACTCGCATGCAGAGAAACAGGAGAGAGCGGAGGTAAGCGGCAGAATACAGCTAGGAGAGAGGGAAGATTAGGAACCCGAGCAGAAAGAACAGGGACGTGCAGGCCGAAGCAAAGAAGCGAGGAAAGAATGGCAGCAGAGGGGAGCAGGGCGGCAGGTAGATGGATGAGAAGCAGGGCTGGAGATGGGGACCAGGGGCAAGAGGGCCAGGATGTGAAAGGCAAAGGAAAATTGGAGGAGGGCCCTGAGCAATTTTATATACCAGTATATGAAGTTTCTGAGGACGAGAGCGAAGACAACGAAGCCGAATTTGAGATGGCAGCATAGGGGAATGATAACCGCGACCGAAATGAGAAGATTACAGGAAACAGAGCCACGAAAAGAGGCCGGGAGGAAGATGAAGGAAGGAAGGAGCATGGTGCTGAGGAAGGGAGAGGCAGGCGGAGGCGAGGGCGAGGTCGTCGAGGCAGGGGAGGCCAAAGTAGGCAGGGAGTAGCAGACAGGCGAAGCAGGCGGGGTCGCCGCTGTCAAGAAGGCACAGTGGAAGACGGGGAGACCAGCGCGGGAGCAGAAGGAAGACAGGGAAGGAGGACTATAGAGACAAGGGTCCGGATAGCCGAGAGAGCCTATAATGAGAGGACTAACCCGAAAATCAGAAGGATAATTGAGCATTGGGAGGAAGAGGCCATTCAGGCACAGTCTGAGGAAGAAATGGAGGACTAGATGCATCTCATGCCAGATCCAGGCCATACCCGAGGCCGAATGACACTGTATAAGCAATCCCTGCACCTATACTGGGTCATGAAAAGACTTATGGCCAAATCCATGGAGCAGATAGCCTTAGAAATGGCTGAATTGTCACAAGGAATACCAAACTTGAAGAAAGCGCTGAAGAACATCCTTATCACCCTGCTCATGCAAGACAAGAGGCTGGAGGATATTCAGCAGCAGCTGGAGGCGAATGGCTTGGTGATCAAGAAGGAGAAGGAGCAGCAAGAGGACGCTGGGAATCAATGAGGAAAGGCATGTTTTTTGAAGTAGTTAGAAAATGCAAATTTTAGTTTCCTTTAGCTATGTATAGGACTTATGATAATCTTTACTTGCAGTTAAATGTCAATAGTAATAGTTACAAGGTGAATGTTTACAAAGCCTGGAAAGACAGCATGAAAACCTTTTATTTTTGGTCAGCAGTCAAAAACTATAGGTGGTCAATAAACCCGGTTTCCCCTCGGGGCGGGTTGAGACGACCTTAAGAATGTAGTGGTTTCAATTTTGATAATAGAAAATGGTAACTCCTCAGCTTACAAAAAAAAAACTTTCTCTAGAGGTTTACTAGTAGCTACGTGTTAGGGGGACTAATAAGATATTTTAAATACTCATGTCATATATTATTATCATGTACATTTTTCATCATGCTCTCAATGTTGATTCTCTAATTTTGGCATGGTATACTTTTTATTTTTATTTAAAATTTTATAAAATATAAAAAATATATTCATGTTTATAGTGAAATTAATTTTTCCTTACAATGTAATTTAAAAGTTTTATCTTTTGTTTTTTCATTAATTTTGTTTAAACTTCCAAAAAAATTGTTGAACACTATAAATTGAATTGTTTAAATGAATTTTTAGGAGTTTTGAATTATATATATGCATTCAAAAATACATTTAAAACAATTTAAATAATATTCTAATAAAAAATTATCATCACATTCCATATATTATATATATATATATATATATATATTATATATTATATATATATATATATATAATATATATAAATATATATATATATATATATATTATATAGATATATATTATATATATATTATATATATATTATATATATTATCTGTCAAGTTGCTCAATTATATACATAACAAAGGATTACTACATTAACTAGTTAAGAAATAGGAGACAAATTACAATGTAGGTATTGGATTTCTACTAGCAAACTCAGACCTTTTGGAAATATGGAAACTCTATGGGATAGGTACGTTCTGGACCTGCAACGAGTCAGAGTCAATCTAAACCAAGATGAAGATACTCTTCTTTGGAATTGATGCAAAGAGGAGGGTAGGATCACTCTAAAAGATGTGTATAGACATATTGTTATGACATTGGTTAGTTGTATATTTGTCTATTGGTATGAGAAACTCAGACTTTTTGGAAATATGGAAACTCTATGGGATAGGTACATTCTGGACCTACAACGAGTCAAAGTCAATCTAAACCAAGATGAAGATACTCTTCTTTGGAATTGATGCAAAGAGGAGGGTAGGATCACTCTAAAAGATGTGTATAGACATATTGTTATGACATTGGTTAGTTGTATATTTGTCTATTGGTATGAGAAACTATGGAAGTGGAAGCTTCCATTGAAATGAAAGGTATTTGGGTGGCTATGTTTGAGAAACAAAATACTTACATTGGATAACCTCTATAAAAGATGCTTTAGTGGTTTGGGTAGATACGCATTATGCAAGAGGAAGGAGGAGAACATATCACATTTTTCTACAGTTCCCATTTGCTTTGGCTCTCTCGCAAGCTATTCAAGACTTGAATTTCTTTTTCCACTTGTAATGGGAAGAATTTGGAGATTTGTTTGAAAGACTAGATGTTTACTAATCTGGAGTATGAAACATTCCCTATTTACATTTCCTGACGGATTTAGAGAATAAGAAACTGCTTAATATTTGAGGACAAAGAACCTATCATCAAGAGAACTAGTGATAAGATAATAAGGTTTTTTTTGGAGTTGGATCCCAAAACATGTTCTCATAAGCTCAAAATTTTATATACTCCTATTTCGATGGTTCCCCCAACATACTTTGATGGGGCCGCTAGCTCTAATGTATGTGGTTGTGGTAGAGTGATATATTTGGAGCAACAACATTTTTTAATCCTTTTTGTGGGTGTGGTCCAGATCCAATGTGAAATTTGAGCTATTAGCCTTGTGGGGAGTCTTATCATATGTTAAATTCTTAGGTTTGGACTCTTTACAGGCCTTTGGGGATTCCAAAGTAGTGGTAGAATGGATAAATGAGAGTTTTTCTCTGGACATAGCCACTCTTGGTCATTGGAAGTAGAGGGTCAAACAACTCTACAAATCCTTCAGTTCCATCAACATTTAACATATCTACAAGGAATTGAATGGGCGTGTTGACCGCCTTTTAAAAAAGGCTTGATGACCCAAATGGGCACAATATTTGTCGAAGAATCTCGAGCTCGATGTTTAATTGATTCAAAGAAATGTCCTATTAGCTAAGGCTATGCTGCAAATGATGCCATGTGGAAGCCTTGGAATGAACTCCCCAAATTACCAACTAGGGGGACACTCGAAGTTCACTGGTGTGGATGTCATTAGATATCCCTTGTGCTCAACAACACTACAACCCTTGCATTGAACACACCCAATAGAGGTAAAATTATGAAGTATGATAGTCAAAATATGATGACAAATGCATCGTTGCTACCTTAGATAGTCATGGCACCCTTGTCTCCTTTGATGCCCCCATAATCCACTATTTTTTTCCTCCTTCCTTGAGGTTCGAGTTGCCTCCTTTGTGGCCACCACATTCCACTAGGAGTTCAATTTTTCCCTCTCAGAGTGTATTTCCTCCCTTTTTTTTAGCATGGGACCCACTAACCACATCTCTTAAGTCCAAAATTGCCAAAGTTTTCCTCCAACGCCCAAAATTGCAAAAAAGTGCTTCACTCAGCAACTTTGTGGAATAGGGGATATCACAGTCCTCCCCACCAAAATTTGCATGTCCTCCAGCAACTGTAATGTTGGGTGTTGTAATACCTGCTCTCCTTCCCATGTAGCATCCTCCTCAGGTAAGTCCTTCCTTCTGACAAGGAACTCCCTAATGACCCTTTTCTTGAGCTTCCTCTCCCACACCTCCAAAATGGCTTCAGGAACCCTGTACAAGATGTCCTTGCTCATCCAAGGGTGGAAAATCTACAAAAGCTTATGCCCATTGTCCCAAAATCCTTTTTCAGGCATGAAACATGCAACAATTTATGCACCTTTCTCCCTGGTGGAAGCTCCAACTCATATGCCACCTCTCCCACACACATAGTTAGCCTGTATGGTCCATATAGATGAGGCTTTAGCTTCTTGACTCCCTTCTGCTTGTGAATCAATTTCTTGAATGGATGTAGGTGTAGATAGAACAAGTATCCAACCTCAAACTTCCTCTCAACTCAGTGACAATCTACATAGACATGTTGATTTTGCGCAGTTTGTAAAGTGTCCTTAAGAGTTTTGAGTATCTCTTGGATCTGTTGGATCCAATCTCTAGTTCATGGGGCCTGATGGACATATGATATGAGGTGTTGTGGCAGTACTCCCCAAGGTGTATTCACTTCACCCATAGTCATTGTTGCCCTATCATGTAGTTTCTCAAGTAGCCTTCCAGCCACTTGTTATTCACTACCTTAATCTTCATGTCTATTTATGGATGATAGATCATGTTAGGCATGAGTTATGTGCCCACCAATATAAAAATCTCCTACGAAAATACCCCCATTAATATGTTTTCTCTATCACTGAAAATGGTCTTAAGGAGACCATGGAGCATTAACACCTCCCTAAAGAATAGTTCAGCCACCTATGAACCTGAATACCAGGCGGGATTGGAATAGAAATTGGAAAATTTGGTCGATGAATCCATGACCACATAAATACAAGCTCGCCCCTGCACTACTGGAAGCCCTGTCATGAAGTCCATGGAGATACTCTCCCATTTTTTCTCTATAATAGGGAGAGGCTAAAGCAACTCGGTTGGATGTATATGCTCCACCTTATTTATCTAGCAGGTGTTGCACTCTTGTTCATGCCTCAAGAAATCCCTCTTGAGGCCCTTCCATGTGAAATGCTCCCTGAAAACCTTGTAAGTCTTTAGGAAATCGAGATGACCTGCAAGAGGTGAATCATGTGTTTCCCTTAGGATCTTCTCCTGAAGCTGAGACCATGGAACCAAATAAATCTAGTTCTTGTAATATAGCACCTAACCCATAACCCTCTACCTATCATCCCCAAAGGTACCATCCAAAATATTACATGCCTACTAGTTCTTGGAGTACTCTACCAGAAGATTTTCCCTCCAATCATGTGTGATATCCATAAGAGAGAATGTTAGGGTTCTCCTAAAAAGCACCTCAACTACCACATTATACTTCCCCTTGCCATACTCTATCTCAAAGTCATAGGCTTGGATCTTGCTGACCCACTTATGTTGTTTATCATTGATATCCTTCTGCTCCAAGAAGAACTACAAAATATTGTGATTAGTCTTCACCCTAAATCGGTTCCCCACTAGGTATTGTCTAAACTTGGCAAACGCATGCATTATGACTAAGCTCTCTTTATCATATATGGAAAACAATCTTGGATAGTCCCATAGTTTCTATCTCTCATATGCACTAGGGTGACCACCATGCATCGAGACTGCTCCAATGCCCTCACTTGATGCATCACACTCTAGTATGAAGGGTTGTGAGATGTGGTAGTGCTAAGACGGGGCAGGAACTCATCACTAGCTTGAGGTGCTCAAAAGCCTCCTGCATTGTATCTATCCACTCAAATGCCCCCTTTTTCATGAGATCTGTGAGGGATTAAACCAACTATGAGAACACATTCACGAACAACTAGTAATATGTCCATATACCTAGGAATCCTCTCATATCTGTCATGCTCCTGAGAGTAGGCCAATCTAGAATGGCCCAGAACTTCTCCTCGTGAAATTACACTCCACCCTCACCAATCACGTTTTCCAAGTACAACATCTTTGTTAGGTCAATCTCACACATGGCCATCTTGGCGTAGAACTACTACTTCTCCAAAATGCCAACACCTCCTCTAAGTGTTGCAAATGCTCCTTCCATGACCGGTTGTATATCAATATATCATTGAAGAACACCAACATATATATGCACAATTGCTTACAAAACACATGGTTCATGCAAGACTAGAAAGTAGTCAATGCATTGGTTAGCCCAAAAGGCACAACCGTGAACTCAAAATACCCATAGTGACACTAGAAAGTTGTCTTCAAGATCTGTTTCTTCCTCACCCAAATCTGGTGGTACCCTAAGCGTAAATTGATCTTGGAAAAATACTTGGATCCTCTTAGCTCATCCATCAACTCATTTATGTGTGGGTTGCGATACTTGTTCTTCAAGGCCTTCTTATTGAGGGCCCTGTAATCGATGCACATATGTAGAGTCCCATCCTTCTTCTATACCAGAACCACGAAAGAACTGAAGGGACTAGAACTTGGCCTAATATGGACCAAGGCCAGCAACTCCTGAATATCCCTCTCTAGCTCATCTCAGTGGGCCTTGGGATGTTTATAGGGGGTGGTGATGATTTCCTGGACCCCCTCCTCCAACTCAATGGTGTGCCCAGACCCTCTATCTGAGGGATGACTTGGAGGAATCTCTCCAAAGAGTGTCTAATGTATTTGAACGACTGTTAAAATGTCTAGATGAGGCTACCATGCATGATTCCTTGTCTCCGAAATCCTGAGCTCCACTGCCTCCATCTTGTTGGTGGACACTACCTAAGGTAGGTAGGAATACATGCCCCTCAACACTACCTTCTTCCCATCAGGCCCCATAAACTCCATCTCTATGGACTTTTCATCCATAGTTACATGCCTAAGAGAGACTAACCACTAAATGCTCAACACCACATTAGTGTCTGGTACATTCAGCACAAAGAAGTTATTAGTGACCAAGTAGTTCCCCATTGTCAGCATCATCTTAGGGATTAGCTTGATGCACTGCAGAGTTAGATCCCTTGGTATCATTACTGAGAAACCCTCAGAAGGTTGTGTGTGTAACCCCCTTCGTTCTACCATTTGTGGATCTATGAAGTTGTGGGTGGCCCCACTGCCCACTAAAACAGTCACTCACTACCCTTGAATAGTGCCTCTGATTTGTAATGTTAGGTACCTCATAATCCTTGTAAGTGAAGTGATGATGCCTCCCTTTAACTCTACTCCCATCCTGTGTCATGGGGCTCATCCTCCTCTTTGATGCTCATCCTCAGCCTCCTCATCTTGCTCATTTTCTGAAAACACCTCAATATAATGGGCACTTCCCTTAGTGCATTTGTGGCTTGCAGCCCACGACTCTTGACATGTGAAGCAATGCTTCCTCCTCTAGAGGTCCCTCCTAGTCTCATCATCCATTTTCCCACAGCCTATCCACTCCTTTTGAGGAGGTCTATTATCCTTACCCTTATGAGGATAGGTAGGTTTAGGAGGTACTCTGGTATTATGGATTGCGTCTAGCATGTCCCTAGCCCAAGTAATAGCATCATGAAAAGTCACAGGTTTATATGCCCTCACCCGCCCATGCATTGGGTCTGATGGCCCCTCAACGAACAACATAACTAATCTCGCCACTGAGATATCTGAGACCATCATTACCAACCTCTGTAAATCTATAATACATTTCTCTGTGTTGCTTGTCTGCCTCAGTTGTGCCAACTCCCTGAAGTGAAACTCTGGGTCCAGCTATCAAATCGCTCTATAAGCCTCTGAGTGAACTCCACGTAGGAAGTAATGGTAGTGTGACATAGGGTGATCAATCCATGATATTACTACTCTTGTGCCTCTCCATCTAGGTGGAAGGTGACGAACTTAATTGTATTTGTCTCCCTTATGGGGTTTAGCTGGAAATAAGTGTCCAACTTCTACACCCATGCTCTTGCAGAACTCTTGGTTGACCCATCAAATCTGGGAAGAGTTATCTTTCCCACTCTCCTATCTATGTCCTAGTTATGCCAGCCTCCCCTATACGATGCCCCAACTCTTGTTCTATGCTTCTCCTTTAAGTGGAAAAACTCCCTAAAAGAATGGCCATCTTGGTTCTCAGGTCCAACACATCATACTCAATCCCCTCCACGAATGACCTCATGAGAGCTGCAAATGAGTCTAGTTCTCATGAGGGTCCATTTAAAAATTGAGGCATAGTGGGATGGTTGGAAGGACCAGTTATAGGTGGGGTGTCCTTATGGTTTGTGTGTGCATGCATTTGGCTCCCTTCACCAGTTTGGGATCCACCTTCCCCATGATTGTCTTGTCTCCCCTGGTTTTGCAAATGCATGCTAGCCAACTATGCTACCATGTCCATTATCAGGTTCTCCATCGCCCCTGAGAGCACCAAAAGGTGTGAATTTCCCAGCTGACCATTGATATGTATTGCTAGAGAAAGTCTTTGCCGAAGCAATCCTCAACCCCTTTACTAAAGAATCCACCCACCAAATCCAATCTCCCTTCCGAAATGCTAAATCCTTCAACCCTTTTTCCGTTTGAATTGTCCCACTCCTATTCCTGTGTAGGCTTGTCCAGAGAGGCCCACACATTGCTAGAAAAGATGAACTAGGGCTTCAAGAATGGCCCAATATTGACCCTGCAAAATTCCTCCAAAATCCTTGCACCAAGATGGGAAATGCTCCTACAATTTTCTGCTCACCCACATAATTGAATGATCCAGATTTAAACAGGAACGCAACAAATTACAGAGATAACCATATACACAAAGATGCAGCGGAAACAATACTTCATTTCATTAATGGAAAATACTGAAACATGCTTACAACCAGAAATGGAAATAAACCAGCTAGGGCGATGGTAGCTTATCTATGAGAAGAGATGTGTGGCTACATGCCTCTGAACTATCTTACAATGAGGCTCGAAAGCATATTTATTGTTGAGAAACAATGGAAAACCCTTCACATTCCAAAACCTAACCCTAGAAGATAAAACGCTTGTGGGCCCCGTTTTAGGTAAATTGGTACATCAATTTCCCGGGGTTGTAACTTTGGCATATGATCTCCGTTTGATGCGTACAATATCTCGTTAGAAAGATCTATTTGAGCACTACCACTTTGGGTAGGCAACATCGGTCCATGGACCCATGTTGCCCCAGATTTCCCAAAAAACGTCGTTTAGGGCCTCAAAACGGCTCCAGAAGTTCAGGACCCGAAAAACT
>APFE030571853.1:1051-46012 GCA_000404065.3 Pinus taeda
GCGAACAATCCACGTAACAAATGCTTCTAGAAAACTCTAGAATTAACCCAAGATGAGTTTTTTAAGATAAAGATTACGTCTTTTGACTTTTACTGGGGTACGCACCTTCCCCTTTACATACAGAGCATATAAGTACGCAGATAACTTGAACAAAAGGTGCGGGCCCGCAGGCAAAAGTAAGAGAAAGTGCCGAACCAGAGTTACATTGCTTTTTGATGTATTTCTCTCTTTTCTCAAGCTTGTTTTGAAGAGCTGAGGTTTAAGACTTGCTTAGGAAGCTGGTATAGGTGATGATAGGCCTACACCGACTGCAAATAATCAGGGTGACGATATTTTTGTGTAACAAATACCTCATCCATGAAGGGCTTGATGCTAGGGAAGGCAACACTACTGGTTGACGTGAAGATCTCGTCCTTGGTGAAGCCACCTGATGGTGTACGATTGCATATGTGCTATAGTTGGTAGGCCTAGCCACTTCATGACCTCTATTGAAATGAGGTCCTTTTGGCTCCCACTGTCGACAATGAATTGCAACGGAGAACCCTTCACCCACATCAGTGAGTGGAATATGCGTTCCCCCTCTTCTGGATCTTAGGCTCATTCTTTTGGATCTTGGTAGTGGTCATGGTGGCACTGGGCTTCGCATCAATGATATGCTTCCCTTTTTCATTCCTCTTGTCAGGTTCTAACTTAGAGTCAGAACATGTGTATGATTCAAAAGCCTTCAGCTCGACCACCAGTGACTTCTTGGCCCAACACTCACACCACTTTCCCGTGTCCTTCTTTGTCTTTGTGGTGTTGTTCTTTGCTTGCGGTTCTGACGAGTTGTCCAGGGTCACCCTGCCTTGGTTTTGTCCTTTACTCTGTGGTTTGGGGGCACCTTTTCCTTACTTCAGTTTCGCAGATCCAAAGTCTCTCTTATTTTGTTTAAACTTCTGCTTAATCTTGACAACGTATCGATACGCCGTTCCAAGAGAGGAGATGTTGATGAATTCCATCTCATCTTGAATGTACCTGTGTAGAAAGCTGTGGTACTTGAGTACCAAATGTTGCTAAGAACTTCATGCAAAGGGTATGAAAAACGTTGGTAAACTCCGACATATCTTAGTCCCTTCCCTACCACAACATGGTCCACTTTATGTATTTATCCTCATAGCTCTCGACAGGGTGGCACTTCTCCTTGATGGCATCCCAGAATGAATTTCAAGTGGGTGCGGCTCAAAATAGTGATGGTGTACTTTCGTCCTTCTTCTCATAGTAGGTTTACCACTAGTCCTTGACATGGGGGGAAACTTTGAGAGGTGAAAATGTAATATTTTTCTGGCTGGAAAAATCATGAACAAAAAAATATCCTTCTAGCATATTTAACCATCTATCCACGATGTTCAAATCTATCTAACCTTCAAATATTGGGATGTCAAAGTTAACTTGTACCTTAAAAGGTGTGGTGCTTCCAGAGTGGCTGTTGGAAGGAGATGCGTCGCCTTTGGGTAGCCGCTGAAGGATATGGGAAAAGTTGTCCATCATCGTGTTCCTTTGTCGCTCGAGGGTTTCTTTGAGCAAGATTTGAAAGGATCTCCTTCCCCCTTGTATTTCTTCTCTTCCGCCATGGGAGGCCTCTAGGTTTGCAAGGCTGGTCTTGCAAAGGTTTGACATGTTCAAGCCCTAACTCCTTACCCCGACCTCATTGGCACATGCAAAGAAAAAAAGAGAAAGATCAAACCACTATGATACCACTAATACAAACTTAAATAGGAATGCAACAAATTATAGATATAACCATAAAAAAAGAGATGCGACAAAAATAACATTCATTTCATTAATATCAAATACTGAAATAAGCTTACAAACATAATGGAAATAAACTAGCTCGAACGATGGTTGATTATCTCTGAGAATAGATGTGGCCGCTACATGCCTCTGAAATATGTTACAATGAGGCTCAAAGGTCTATTTATTATTGAACAACAAGGGAAAACCCTAGAAAACCAAAACCCTAACCCTAGGAGATGGAATGCCTAGAGTTTGTGGGCCTCGTTGGGGTTAGTTGGGCAACCAACTTCGCGGGGTCGTAACTTGGTCATATTTTCTCCATTTTGTGCATATGATACTTTGTTGGAAATACCTCTCCGAGTACTATAGGATTTGCGGCAAGCCCCTACCAACAACTATGGGCCTGTTGTGGACCTAAAAAATGTCGTTTAGGGGGTCAAAACTGCTCCAGAATTTGAGGACCCCAATGACTGCTAAAAATAGTAAATGCTGCAATAAACAAGAAAACATTTGAAACCGAATGGAGGTCTAGGTGGAATAGGTGGGTGGCCACCAATATCCACCTATATCACCAAGTCACGATCTCATCTCTGTGGAACCTTTA
Source organism: Pinus taeda (assembly GCA_000404065.3). Taxonomy (NCBI): domain Eukaryota; kingdom Viridiplantae; phylum Streptophyta; class Pinopsida; order Pinales; family Pinaceae; genus Pinus; species Pinus taeda. The sequence goes on from APFE030571853.1 coordinate 3,429, forward strand.
CTTGAATTTTCTCTCAAAGCAGACCTCAAATAGATGATTGAAAAGGATATGGATATCTCAGTCCTTGGATGGGGTGACATGAATGAACAAGGGGGGGGGGGTACAGGTTTCCACCGTTTGACTAGGAAAAAGTGCTAAGGGATGTGGAAACACACTCCTAATAACAATAAATGTCGTCCTATGTGGCCATTAAGGAAAATCTTAAGGTTTAGATGAAGGGATGATGACAGGGAATTACTAGTTTGTTCAAGGAGTTGAATCATGTGGAATGCATGCACTGCCAACATAATTTCCTAAGGTTCGATGATAGGGAGAATGGTATCTCAAGTCTCCAAGCGTGTCAGAGTTTGGTGGATAGATGTAATTGTGGTTGAAATCCAATATTATAATTTTTAGTCTAATTTGGTTGTTTTGTAGAGACTTCAGCGAGAAACTTGTGTTAGGGTGGTTACAATGGTTGTTTCTATATTATTTTTGGAATTCGAAGTGGTAATTCTCCTTAATTATGTTAGATTCTCGTTGTTGTTTATTTTGGGCACTGATTTTTGTTACTAGATATGATGTTTCATTATTGTTAGCGGCCTTGGGAGTGCTCTTTTTCTCTATTTGGGGTATAATGTTGGATGGTCTCTTTGTTGGGTTGTGAGTCACCCTGAGGTTGAGTTTTGGGTGGATAAAAGAAGGTTTGTAATTTTTATCTCTTTCCCTATTTGTGTTTGATGTATTTTGTTTGTGGTACTGGGCTCTCTTCTATATGGGGATTGTCTCCTAATGCATGAGTAGTTTTTTTATTGGGAAGGTGGTTAGTTGGGGCCTCGGTGGTGGGAGAAGTCTTGGTGGGCGAAGGAATTTGGATTTTTTTCTAGTTTATTCCTTCCTTCTTGGTCTACGAGGATGGCTTCATCTTTCTTGTATGATGGTGCCTCTATGAATCCTCTAGGTACATGGGGGCTTCCTCATCTGCGGGCTGAGTAGTGGCATGAGGCAAGTTGGTGGCTGAAGGTGTGGTTGCAGTATTCATATATGTGTTTTGTTGTATTGCCACTTATTCTAGTTGGTTCTTGTGCTATCCATTTTGGAGCTCTCACATTATATGCTATAGGTATTCCTCGACTACATTGGCTCTTCTATTTATGAAGTGTTCTTTGTAACCTGAGAAGCTCTTTTGTTCGAAAGGTGGTTAGTTGTGGCCATAGTGGTGAGAGGAGACTTGGTGGGTGAAGGAGTTTAGCTCTGTTTCTGGTTTCTTTCCTTCTTCTTAGTATGTAGGGGTAACTCCATATTTCTTTTATTATGTTTCAGCTATGATTCCTTTGTGTACATGGGGGCTTCCTTGTCTATGGTCCAAGTGGTGGCTTGATGTAAGTTGATGGTTGGCAGTGTGGTTGTTGTCCTTCTATATTTGTTTTTTTTTGTATTGGCTATTAGTTCAGCGAGCTTCTACGTTACTCAATTTGAAGTTATGGGCATTTAAATATGGGAAATATATATTCTAGGCTCTCAAGTCTACCCTTCGTTAGTGGGAAAAAAAGGATTGTCTCTGGATATTCGCTTGTCTGGTTCCTAATGTTATGTCAACAGGCTTGAGTCCAAGGAGGGGTCGCTTTTTACCAATAGCAGGTATACTGGGGGTGAATTCACTTGCATCATCAGATTGAAGGTTTCACTTCTCGTTACTAGAAGCTCGCTCCTACTCTTGTACATGATGAAATCACTAGTATGGAGTGGAAAGCCTCTTCTAATCGAACATCCATTCTATACAAAAAAATTTAACTTAATGGTTAGATTGGATCCCAAATTTTGGTCATATGAGAGGGAAGTTTAACCAAAATATGCAGAAAATGACCATTTATTGGAAGATGAACTTTTGGATATGTTAAAATATGAAATTGCGGTCAAATTCCACTTTGGACTACTCATTTGATGGGTATGATCATGGATTTGAGTTCCAATTTTTGAGAGGACAAAATCGACCTAAAGGTCACCATGTTTGGATAAGCAGAAGTTGATTTTTTATTTAATGTACCCACTCATGTATATTAGGTCAGGTTGGCCTCACTCACAAGTACACTTGGACAGGTCAGCCTCAACATCAAATGGAAATTGTTAGACACCCCTAGAAGCCTATAAATACAAGTGAGCTAGAAACTCATTTGGACATGATCACATCCAAGCATCTTCTTCTCTTCTATCTGACTTGGTTTGACAAGATCGATGCAGGAAACATCGTAGAGGGGTTCAAAGGTTTGAATCGCGCACAAGTTAGGGTTTCTGTTCTTAGTTGCACACACAACACTAGGATATTTCGACCATAGTCGTACGCTTGCTAAGGCCAAGGGAGAGTCTGTGAGCTAAAGTCGCATGCATGTCAACTTGAAGGGAGTGTCTGTGAGCTAAAGTCACATGCATGTCAACTTGAAGGGAGCGTCTTGGGATTTGACTATAGTTGACCATTGACCAAAGTTTTCTGCAGCTGACTGAAGTCTGAAAGAAGTTATATTTGATATATTTTGCCATTGTAAACTAGTTTTATAATTTATTGGGTTGTATTGCTGATGATATTGTATTGGGCTCATTTTACTCTCTAGCAAACATTTTATGACAATCTAATAGAAGAAGAATTTCAGATTGTTTTCCCCCTAGTGGGGTTTTTCCCCAGTCTTTGACCAAATTTGGTTTCTCTTATTGATGTGTTGATTATCTTCTTTGTCATTGCATTCATTGTTCTATATTCAATTACTATTGATGAATGGAAAGACTATTTGTAATTGGAAATATTGCTAATTGATGTTTGGAATTAGGCTAAAGTAATTGATACAACATAAAACAATCTGAAAATTAACATGATATTAGAGCTAACGTGAAGGACAAGCGAAAAAGGACACAAGCCTTGAAGTAAGCATCTTTGGAAAGTTGAAAGAGCTGATCTAGTCAAAGTCAAGATGAATTCCTACTTCAAGAGTGATGAGAAGTTGGGTGACTCATCCAATTTTACTCCATGGAAAGTCAAGTTGGAGATCATAGCTGATAACAATTATGTTTTGGACTACATTCAAGGAAAGGTATCTGAGCCTCTGGGGAATGCTTCCACTGTTTCCAAGAACAAGCACAAGAAATGTGAGTTGAAAGCAAAACAAATTATAGTTAATGGTTTACAAGATAATCTACTTGCATATGTTGGAAACTTGAGAAGGTCTAAAGACATGTATAATAAGGTGGCTGACATGTATGAGGTCAACAATTTGAATGAAATCATCACATTGAAAGATCAACTCAAAGACACCAAGGTGAACAAAGGATACTTCGTACAATCCTACAAAATGAGGATATCTCGTGTTAGAGATCAATTGCAAAGAGTTGGAGAAGTTGTGCTTGGCAGGGAACTGGTGGTCGTGACTCTAAGAGGTCTCCCTCCTATTTGGGAAACTTCCATCACTACTATAAGAAACAACATTGTACTCCCTTCATTTGACGAAATTGTTGGAAAAATCACTCAATAAGAGTCAAGGATGATAGCAAGAGGAAGGATTCAAAAGAACGAAGAAGGAGAACCGACTACATACATCACTCATGACAAGAAGAAGAAGAAATGGAAAGGAGGACCATCAAATTCAAGAACGCCTCCTCCTTGAAATCTTGGTGGAAGAAAGGAATATGTGAATATTGAATGCTAAAATTGTCATAAGAAAGGGCATTATGCTCGAGATTTCCCCAAGAAGAACAATGGATCACATTATAATACTAGAAGCAACAACAACAGGTTCAATGATCAAAGAAGGAGAGATGGTTGAAGGTATGCCTGCAATGGAAGAAATGAAAGAAGAAGAAGAGATGCTCCAAGTGACCACGAAGAAGATCATTGTCCACAAAAGAAGTCAAAATTCTCCAGGTATGAAAGTAATGTTGCAAATCAATCTAAATATATTCTTATTTCCACCCTTACTAGTTCATCTCCTCTGGATTCGAGGGATAGTTGGTTGGTTGATAGTGGGGCCACTCATAACTTCTCTTGTTACAAGGAAGTTCTCTCTAATTTGGTAGAGAGGGAGTCAAATTTGAAAATCATTCTTGGAGATAAGTCTGCTCATCCCGTTAAAGGTTTTGGATCTATCAAATTTCATTTGAATTCTAGGGAATCTATTATATTACATGATGTAATGTATGTGCCTAGGTTAATGAAGAATTTGGTATCAATATCTACTTTGGAAGATAAAGGGATGAGGGTAGCTTTCATTAAAGGAAAGATTCTTACTTGGCTTGTTGGATCACTTATGAGAGATGCATTCAATTTGGGAACAAGATACGAAGGACTCTACAAGGTTATTGGAAGACCGCTACTAGCATTAGTTCATAATACAAATCATCTAAGTGAATTATGACACCAAAGGTTGGTCATCTTCATTATGATGCTCTTCCAAAATTGGAGAGCTTGGTCTCAGGGATTCCAAAGGTTCAAGCTCAACATGATGGAGTATGTCTGAGATGTGCCAGTGGAAAATGATAAGGGGATCATTCCCCTCTAGTGAAAACAAGACCAATGACATCCTCCATCTCATTCATTCTGTCATATGTGGTCCAATGCCCGTGCACTCTATTGGAGGACATCTCTACTACATCACATTAATTGATGACTATTCAAGGAAGACATGGATATACAATTTGAAGCATAATGATGAAACCTTCAAAAAATTTAGGGAGTTCAAAGCATTGGTTGAAAATCAAACAGGGAAGAAGATCAAAATATTCGGGTCCGATAATGGTGGAGAATACATGTCAAATGGATTCATTGACTTTTGAAAAAAGGAAGGTGTCAAGAAGTAAAAAATTGTGCCATATACTCCTGAACCAAATGGTCTAGCTGAAAGGAAGAACATGTCTATAGTAGAAGCCACTTGATCAATGCTCCATGATCAAAAGTTTCCTAAATTTCTTTGGGCCAAAGCTTCACATGTTGCCGTATATGTTCAAAACAAGGTTCCTCATCAAGATTTGGAAAACAAAACTCCCAAAGAAGAATTTGCAGATGTTAAGCCCGACATTAGCCATCTCCACATATTTGGATGTCCTGTATATTTCCATGTGCCGAAGTACAAAATGAACAAATTGGAAGCTATAGGAAGAAAATGTACGTTTGTTGGGTATTATGAAAATTCTAAAGCATTTAGAATATATGTTCCTGGTCAAAGTAAGGTAGAAATTATCTGGGATGTTACATTTGATGAAGATTCCTCCCTTGGAAAATCAAGGGATCTTCCTCCACCTCCTCTTCCCAAGAAGAATGATGATATGGATATCTTGGATGGTCCATTTATGCCCAAATCCAATTCTGATATTGTTGATGATCCCATGGAGCCCATGTATCCCTTAGATCCTCCTCTTAGTAATACTCCTACTAGGAAGAGACCACTTTGGCTCCATGATGAGCCTCATCATTGGGTAATTATATGGGCCTTAATTGGCCTTAATTCACCTCCTAGCTTAGTCAAACCAACTATTCTCCCAACTTATTGCATACTTTTGATTATATTTTGTTTATGAGATGAGTTAGATATGGATATTTTGCTTTGTGGTCTAATGTGCATGTAATGCAGGAATAAAGGATAAAAGCAAGGAAAAATGCAGGTATAAAGGATAAAAACAAAGAACTATGGAAAATACCTTGGTAAAGACTCGAATGGGACAAGGGAGAGTAACTACAGGAGGTAAATCCTCCTCATTTACTACCCCTCCATTCGAATATTCCACCATCAGCTCGGAGTGCACACAACCATCACTTTGAAGACTAAAAGACAACCAAGCAAGGGAAAGGGATAGGAGCCAGTTTTTCTTGAGTTATAGGCCAAGTCTCCCTAATGGGAAGAAAGTTGTTAGAGACTTCAAATGTATAAATAGAGAGGCTTAAGACCTCAGTAGGATTCAGACTTCATTTGTAAAACTCTATTTTATTTCTGAGCTGCAAGAGACTTGTGACAGTTTGTTTTGTATTTCATGGTTTTATAATATGAATGAGTTATGTTTAAGCCAACTCTGTGTTAACTTTGAGGGCTGAAGCTCTTAGGTTAGGGCCTGACCCAAGTAGCCAAAGCTCCTCATTATTGTACTGTTATGATAACATAAATTCCTGGTTTTCATTTTTCATTTGCTTTAAGTAGCATAGATTTTTCTTTCTATTCATTTGCTTAAGTAGTTTCCTTGATCCAGGTGAATCTCCAGACACTAGTGGCATGGAAAAGGCTCAAAATTAAAAGTGGTGGAAAGACGATTAACTTGACATCAGATCGAAGTACTCATCGCCCTGATTTCAACGGTGCGAATGACACTCTAATCCGAGTCCGAATGAGGAAGATAGAGGTAGTTAAAGTTTGGTTGACTTTTACTGACTAGGCAGGATTAATGGAGACACAATTTTGACTTTTTCCGGTGGATGGAATCCGACCAACTCTGGCTAGATTCCGCGTGAAATTCTCGCCTCGTTAAAATGACTCCTTCGGTCAAAAATCCAGATTTTAAAAAATGTTCATATTGTTTTTCTATAACAAAAAAAATTATTAAAAAAGGGTGGCAGGCCACCAACCCCGCCACCCCAATCCTTATCAACATAGTATTAATGGAGGGGCGGGCCACTACCCCTGGCCCCTCCCCCCATACCACGGAATCGTGCCTCATGCACAGAGAAGTAAGGTGGCAGACCGAACCTTGGTGCACGGACCCAACCACCACACACTAAATGAAGATCACCGTTAAATACATGGGCCACCAAAAAAGTGAAGGCGAGGTGGGAAGGCCACCCAAGGCGGGCTCATCTCAACCTCCCTTCCATTTTTAAAATTCTGGTTATGTAAAAAAGGGAGGGGGCGGGGTTTGACCGCCCGACCTCCTCCGTAACAAACGAATCCATAACCACTCCGCCCAACGGAGTCCTTGAGAAGTCCACCCACTATTTTTTAATTTAAACTTAGTTCATCAGTGTTCCCAGGAGAGGAGGAGAGCACACGTAGTTTGAGGTAGGTTATTTTGCAGGTGGGCCAGATTTTCACTTTGTCAGATTTTGACAAATTTTATATGGTTACAACATTTCTCAACTCCACGAATGCAATGGTGCTATCTGTTTCTCCATCAGAGTTCTACATTTTTTTTGGCTATTTTTCATTATGGAGGCATAAAACTCCTTTTTGTAACTGATGCTTGTACTCTTCTTTCTCATGCCACTTAATGAATGAAGGCCTCTGCATTGATCGAGTAGGGCCCGAAGATGTAGTCCAAGTCAGACGAACTCCGTTATCAAGTTTCTTGTATTCTTTCATGCTTTATGTGTTTCTCCTCTTCTCTCATGTGCACATTAAATTTCTATGTTTAAGCTACAATTTATGCATGTAATTCTTTCACATCACACTGTGCCAGGAGGTTGGCTTTCCTCATAGCAGCCATACTTATACCCTCGACACTCGACCTCGAACTATATATATAAAACTATACCCTCGCACCTAGACCGGGTGTTGAGGCCCTTGTGTGACGTACTCAAAATTGATTCAACTTATTAACATGACCCTTCACCATTTTTTTTATCGCACACTATATTGACATATTCCTCGTAACATACAATAGTTTCTTCCAATTTTTTTCTTCATTTTTTCCATATCTATTCTTTTATCTTCAGGCACCATAGTAGGCACCATAGCTATTAATAGTTGTCTAAGATAGATATTGGATCAAGTGGTATCAGAGACAATCTTTGTAGATGTGAATTGCATGTTTGTATGCTAACAAGAAACAAGCTCTGAAGAAGTGAAGGGAAACTAAATTCTTTCGATCTCGAAGCGGGGCATGCACATCGAAGGAGAAACATGGCAGATGAAGGGGCTTGTCATGAAGAGGAGTGCAATTTCTACAAAACCTTTTACACAATGGCATAAAATGCCGATCAGTTGCTTTCAAGGCCAGAGAAAGAAGAAGAGAGAAATCTAGAAGAACAAGGTTCAGTGCATGGTAATGGTGGAGAAGAACCCCCTCCTTCTCCTTCCACAAGTGAAAGTTATTCTTCCTCTCATCACCATCGTCATAGAAATTCAAGGGATGCATCTAAGAAACATTTCTTTAAATTAGATGTCAAATTTGATCTTCCCATGTTTAATGGTGAAAGTAATGCAGAAAAGCTTAGTAACTGGATTAGGCAAGCATATTGAAATCTACTGCAGGATTCAGTAGATCGAAGAGGACGAGGCAAAGATTCAGCTGGACTCTCTTCAACTGAGTAGCACTGTTCTCGTCTGGTGGGAGAGAAAATTGTGAAGTAGAGAGAGTCTGGGTAATCTTCTTTCCTCATGGCCTAGTTTCATTTCTGCATTAAAGGAACAATTTTATCCCTTGGGTTATAAGCAAAAAGCCTTAATGGATTGGCAATACTTAAGGCAAGGTAGAGGTCAGGATGTTCAAAGATTTATAGAGGAATTTAGAAAACAAGCACTTAATTTGGGCATTGCACTTGACTCACTTGAAGTAGTAACTAATAATATTGGATCATTACATAGTTACCTTAGACAATCATTATTATTGTTTGAACCAAATTCTATTGACTCGACCAGTGTAAAGGCCATCCATCTTGAGAATAGGGGAAAAATTGAAAGAGATGATCATTTCAAGAAACCACCTTTCAAACCTCGAATGGCAAACCCAAAGTGAAAGGAAAAGGAAAGGAGAAGAGGACGACATCAACCAAGAAAGATGAAGGAGAAAGAACTTAATGCACTCACTGCAAAAAGGAAGGTCATGACGACGATCATTGTTGGAAACTGTATTCGGAAAAGAGACCAAAGAAGTATGGAGGAAAAGGCAAGCAGAAGACAATGACAACTGTGGAGCAAGACCTTGGATCCGATTCCAGAGATGAAGCATTGATCACAGTAGCAGGAACAAAAGGTACTCTTACACCTCATGTTAATTCTGAATCACATGAAGGCACTAGTTCAATAGATGAGTATCTTCCTAATGAACGAAAGAGAATTGAGCAATTTTATATTAGAGTTATCATAAATCATACAAAAGTGGAAACTCTATTTGATATGGATACCAAGAAAACTTAATTTCAGAGTCCTTGGTAAAGAAGCTAGGCTTGGAAACCAAACCACATCCAAAACCTTACCCACTTGGATGGATACATGATAAAGCAAAATTTAATGTAACTAAGCAATGCAAGGTTAAATTTGTGATCGATTCTAAGTTAGTGGATGAGGTAAAACTTGATGTGATACCATTAGATATCTGTAGCATGGTGTTAGGGAGTCCATATCTATATGATAGAAACACAATCTTCTTCTGTCATGAAAACAAATACCAAATCACAAAAGAAGTGGTAAAATATATTGTCAGGGCTCATCAAATTAGATCAATGCCAGCATTGTAAGTGTAGGACAAATGAAGAGGTTGGTGAATTCTAGTAAGGGTTGCATGCTTATGGTTGTAAGGGGGAAAGATGTAGAATTATTCGATGCTTTCCAGGGTTGTGATCATGTGCATAAAAAGGAATTATGTGAATTGTTTTCTAACTATGATGAGATGTTTCAGGAACCAAGGGGATTACCTCCAAAGAGGGAAATCCAACATGAGATCGATTTGCAGCATGACACTCCTTTACCAAATATTGGCATGTACAGGATGTCGACCATCGAGATGGAGGAGACCAAAAAGCAGGTGCAGGAACGATTGAACCAAGGGGTCATTAGACCAAGCACTTCTCCATGCGGATCACCGATTGTCTTAGTGTCGAAGAAATATGGCACATGGAGGATATGCATGGATTATCAAGCACTAAACAAAATCATGGTGAAAAATCGTTACCCTCTTCCCTGCATTGATGACTTACTAGATCAGTTAAAGAATTCTATCTATTTCACCAGATTGGATTGCGTAGTGGTTATCACCAGGTTCGAATTGCAGAGCAGGATGTGTGGAAAACCACCTTCAAGACAAAACAAGGGTTGTTCGAATGGATGGTGATGCCATTTGGACTCTGCAACGCTCCAACCACTTTCATGAGGGTCATGAATGATCTCTTTAGGCCTTTCATTGATGAATTTGTTCTTTTATATCTAGATGATATTCTTGTCTTTAGTAAAAGTTGGAATGAACATGTATGCCATGTGAAGAAGTGCTTGATGTATTGAAAAAAAGAAAAACTCTATGTAAAATTGTCAAAGTGTGAGTTTTGGAAAACCTCTTTGGTTTACCTAGGTCATATTGTTGGTCATGGTCAGCTAAAAATTGATCCTTCTAAAGTTGAAGCAATTGTAAATTGGCCTAAACCTACTAGTGTAACCAAGGTTCGCATCTTTTTGGGTGCAGTACAATATTGGAGGAGGTTTATTGCCAATTTCTCTGTTATTGCAACACCTTTACATGCATTGAAAAGTGTAAAGCAAGTCTTTCAATGGGGAGGAAAGCAGCAGAAGTCCTTCGAAACATTGAAAGAAAAGATCAGCACCGCACTAGTCTTAGCCTTACCAGATCTCCAACATCCATTCGAGATCGAGACAGACGCCAATGAATATGCCATGGGTGCTATACTGATGCAACAAAAGAAGCCGATATGTTACCATTCAAAGAAGTTCTCTTAGGCTATGATAAAATATCCCACTTATGATAAGGAGTTATATGCCTTGGTCCCGAGTGTGAAAAAGTGGAAACGCTACCTGATCAGCAAGGAGACCATCATCCATACGGATCATCAACCCTTGCAATATCTTCAGTCACAAACCAAGTTGCAGCAATCTCGTCATTTTAGGAGGATGGGTTTTCTTCAACAATTTCATTTGGTAATAAAGTATAAGAAGGGCACTAGCAACAAAGTGGCCAATATGCTATCTCGCCCTCCTATTTCTGTTTCTGTTATTTTGCATAATGCTTCATTGTCTTTTGAAAGTTATGCTGAACAATATGGTAATGATGATGGCTTTAAGGAGATTTATGCAAAACTAACCCATGGTTCACAGGTGGAAAACTATCACTTGTAGGGGAAACTATTGTATCACCTTGGTAAATTGTGCATACCCACAGGAGAAAGGGCACATGTAATCTGGGAGGCCCACACCTCCCTTGTGTCTGGTCATTTTGGTGTTGAAAAAACTTTGTGTCATGTACAAATATTTTGTTTTTGGCCTCATACGAAGAATATTGTGACTCGCTATGTAAAGGGATGTGTGATGTGTTCTATTTCAAAGCCCTCTAAAAGAAAACTCGGGCTCTACACAAAACTCCCTATTCCGAGTCATCCATGGGAAAGTGTGTCGATGGATTTTGTAGGAGGTTTGCCTTTGTCTAGAAAAAATCACAACTATTTGTATGTTGTCGTTGACCGTTTTAGTAAGATGTGTATTTTAATGCCTTGTAAAAAGTAGATCACTACAGAGCAGGCTGCTTATATTTTCTTTCAACATGTTTGGGTCCATTTTGTGTTTCACACATCGATTGTGTCAGATCGAGACTCTCATTTTCTCGGAGAGTTTTGGACCAGCTTGTGGAAGATGATGGACACCAAGTTGAAAAGAAGCATGAAATTTCATCCACAGATTGACAGACAGACAAAGGTTGTTAACCGCACCGTGGTACACTTGTTGTGAGGCTATTGTGGGAAACATCCTAAGTTGTGGGATGAGTATCTTCCATATGTGCAACATTCCTACAATTGAGCAGTGCACTCATCTACACATCGTTCACCATTTGAGACATGTTTTGGTTACCTGCCAAAAGATCCTTTTGATATGGTCTTTGGAAGGGAAGATGACTCCAGTGGATGTGATGATAAGGGCAAAGCGCAGTAGTTCATTCAGCAGATCCAGTTGATTCACTAAGCAGTACAGGAGTAGTTGGAGAAAAGTCAAGCCCGGTACATGGCTCGACATGACAAACACCGAGTTGACCATCAATTTCAAGTGGGCGAAAAACTGTGGTTCCATATCAACAAGGAAAGGATGAAGGGAGAAGGGAAGAATTTGCGACCAATTCGGTATGGTCCATTCACCATCTTGGAGAAGATTGGAAACAATGCCTTTCGTCTCGATTTTTTGACATATATGCAAATGTACTCCATAGTGAATGTGGAAAACTTAAAGTTGTATGAGCCACCATTGATTATGGACACCAAAGAGGTGGGCACAGTTCCTACAATTGATGACTTTGCACCAGAGTACCTCAATGAGTTACCTGAAGATATCATCCTTGATAGAAGAACCAGTACTTCACGATGGGGAGATGTGGAATACCTTCGAGTTGGTTTCAAGGGGATGCACCCTAGCAATGCAAAATGGCTAGAAAAAGAAAGAGTGAGGGAACAACTCCCTCACTTGCCCATTGACTGATAAAGCTTTTGGCGGTCTAAAAGCTCCTCAATGGGAAGGACTGATCCAGGTGGATCTCCAGACACTAGTGGCATGGAAAGGCTCAAAATTCAAAGTGGCGGAAAGATGATTAACTTGACATCAGATACTCATCACCCTGATTCCAACGGTGTGAACGACACTCTAATACGAGTTCAGATGAGGAAGATAGAGGCAGTCAAAGTTTGGTTGACTTTTGCTGACTAGGCAGGATTAATGGAGACACAATTTGGACTTTTTCCAGCAGACGGAATCCAGCCAACTTCGGCCAGATTCTGGGCGAAATTATCGCCTTGTTAAAAATCCAGATTTTCAAAAATGCCTATATTGTTTTTTTATAACAAAAAATTATTAAAAAAAGGGTGGCAGGTCAACAACCTCGCCACCGCAATCCTTATCAACATAGTATTAATGGAGGGGCGAGCCACTACCCCCGACCCCTACCCCCATACCACAGAACCATGCCTCACGTGCAGAATTAAGGTGGTGGGCCGGCCCTTGGGGCATGGACCCAACCACCACACACTAAATGAAGACAGTCGTTAAATACGTGGGCCACCAAAAAAAGCGAAGGTGAGGTGGGCAGGCCGCCCATGGTGGGCCCAACCCAACCTCCTTTCCATTTTTAAAATTTTGGTTATGTAAAAAAGGGAGGGGGCGGGGTTTGACCACTCGACCACCTCCGTAAAAAACAAATCCATAACCACTTCACCCAATGGAGTCCTTGAGAAGTCCACCGCCATTTTTTAATTTAAACTTAGTTCATTAGTGCGCCCAAGAGAGGAGGAGAGCGCATGTAGTTCGAGGTAATTTATTTTGCAGGTGGTCCAGATTTTGACAAATTTTATATGGTTTTAGCATTTTTCGATGCCACGAACACAATGATGTTGTTTATTTCTCCATCAGAGTTCTGCATTTTTCGGCCATTTTTTAGTATGGAGGTATAAAACTCATTTTTGTAACTGATGCTTGCACTCTTCTTTCTCATGCCACTAAATGAATGAAGGCCTCCCCATTGATTGAGCAGGGCCTGGAGACATAGTCCAAATTAGACGAACTCCGTTATCAAGTTTCTTGTCTTCTTTCATGCTTTATATGTTTCTCCTCTTCTCTCATGTGCACATTAAATTTCTATGTTTAAGCTACAATTTATGCATGTAATTCTTTAATTCATCTATAAGCAAAAGATAATGGATCCTTCCTGTTTTTCTGTTTATTTTCTTAAGTAGTTGCACTTTCGTTACAACAGTATAGCGTAGATTGTTCATTGTTTTTCTGTTCAGTTGCTTTAGTAGCTGCATTTTCTTCAGTTTACTTCCATTTGTGCCTTCTTTCAGTTCACATGTTAGTTAGAGGAAAAATATCACTATTAGGCTGTGCACAAGTGTCTCGGCCTCATCTCCTCCCTCTGGGACCATGACTTGAGTAAGGGACCCTTCAGCAGCCCCAAAAATACAACATTCTGGTTCTCGCAAGAGTTATGGAGTTTGTCATTTGATGCAATTATTCATTCACCTCATTGAGTTTTCCTGTCGTTTTGCCTTTGAAACCACCTTCAACACGTTCTTCATGCATAGCTTCCTCGCCGTATGATCACCAAAAAACCTTCATAATCACCATCCGATTCATTAGTTTCTCCAACTGTTGCCTCGCGTGGAGTCCACCACTTACTTTAGGCACTTTAAGTCCCCATTGTCGATTTGCCTCGCCTGATTCGACGGCTATCGCGTCACTCGATCACTTTAGGTGCTTTTAAACCCCCACCCTCAATCTGCCTCGCATGATTCGACAGCTATCACTTCGCCCAATTGCCACCTAGCTTGGCCGATCTCCACCGTTGATCAGCTCCGCCTAATCCAACGACTATCGTGCAATCTCGCGCAGATTGGTGCATAGTTATTATCCGCCCGAGAGCACACAAGAAAAGTGGTTTTCTTGTGCTACGTGTCGCGCAATTAGGCTAATCACGTGAAATTTCAAAATACAGCGTACAGCCTGAAGGGTGTGTGAGAAACTACTTACCGCCTTAGAAACCCGGTCCATCATTTCAGCAACATTCTTTTCCCCGCGATACGATCTCCGTCATCCATCTCTTGACTTCACCCATGCGATAAGATCTCAGCTATTCATCGCTCCTGTTAGCCTCGTCCGTCCATCTCTTGAATTCACCTGCGCGATTAGATCTCAGTCATTCATCTACTGTTAACCTCGTTCATCCATCCACTCACTTAATCCCTCACGATACAATCTCTACCGTTCATTAACCCCATTCATCCATTTATTCACTTAAGCCTTCACAATAAGATCTCCACCGTTCATTTTCCTTTCACCCGACTGATCCAACGGTTCTTATGCACTGTTGCTCCCTCACGTCCTCCTTTCACTGATTTCATCCTCCGACTGCTCTTCTTCTTGAAATCCGAGTTAGTTTAGTTCTTTTCTTTCACCTTAGTCTACTTTTGATGCTCTTTAATTCTGCAACTTAGATAATTAGCATTAGGTTAGTGTTGATTTGGAAATTCTATTTAGGCATAGATGTTTAACTGGTTAGCTAGGTTATGGTGTGATTTAGCATTACATTTTGATTTCTTCATTACTGCAACAGAGTAGCTCTCCCTTAGGATATATTTTCTCTTCTTCCATCAAAATCAAGCTTCTTCTGACCCTATAGAAGTCTGTCTTGGAACCCCTGGGGTCTCTTGCTAGATGAGCAGTGGCAATAGGCAATATCTTCACTTTTACTTGTGCATATAACACTGTCACCTCCAAGTTTGTACAAACCTCGGGTTGATAAGTAAAGCTGGTAGCCCTGGGAGTTGTAGCATTATTGTTGCAATACCTAGGCTCATCAATTTTTGGGGCCGTTGCCGGGGAGGTGCCTAACTAGAAGTAATTACTGCTTTCTTCTATTTTCTAGTCTCCAACTTTCTTTTCTTCTACTTATAGTCTTCAACTTTCTTCCATTAGTTTATTTATGCAAAAGTAATCTAGTTTCTTTCTTTCTTTCATTTGTCATTATCTGCTTTCCTTTCCATTCTGCAAGCACATTATAGCTTTAAAGAAAATCTTACAAAAACCAACCCAAAAAAATTTCCTTTCATGCCTTGTAGGAATAGGGACAATTCAGGGAAATTCTTGACAAATACCCCCACTGCATCCAACAGTCAACCTTTTCTCTTCTTCAATGATTGTGAAGTGGAAGAACCTTTAGGTGAGCAATCTTACATATTTGAAGAACCTTCAAGGGAAGAAGAAGAGGAAGAACCCATTCCTACTGAACCAATGGCTGGAAGCCAAAATGACAGGGGAGATAGAGAGAAAATTGAGAGTGCCTTCCCCATCAGGGAAACCAATGGGGACACTAAGATGAAGAATATAAGCCCCTCTCCTCTACCTCATTTCCATGGCCTGACCACAGAAGGCCCTGACACTTTCCTGTTTGAGTTTGTTGTTATAAGCCAAACCTATGACTATACAGATGATGAGAAAAAGTTAAAATTGTTTCCATCTACCCTCAAGGATGCAACGTTGCACTGGTTCATGGGTTTACCTGGGAATATCATCACAACTTAGGCTAAGATGCAATTTTTTTTTAACAACAAATATAGGGACTACTATAGGTCAAAGGATACTAAAGAAGATATTTCCAGGATGACTATAGGCCAGGAAGAATCCTTAGAAGACTATGAAGAAAGATTCCAGCTCAGTTACAAAAGGGCCAGGTGCACACTTGACCCTGAGTCACTAAAGCTGGTCCTACTTAGAGGAGTAAGGGAGGATATCTTGGATACCTTACATATGATAGGAGGAGGAGATGTCTACCAATTACCCTAAGAGGATATTAAGGCTGTCTCTAGAAACCATTCTAGGGCAGCTAGGAAAAAGGGTAGGGGTAGTCAACCTATGGCCAGTACATCATCCTCCAACTTATCCATCAAGGGTGAAATTGGAAATATGCTGGAAGATTTCAAAAGTGATATGCTGCAAACCCTTGCCTTGCAATTGGACACCATGAACATCAAAAGGAAGCAAGAGGAAATAGAGAGAGCCTTGGCCATCTTTTGTCCTAGATGCACCAGGAGGCATCCTAGGAACAAATGTCCATTGAATTGTATTAAGATTTGCTCAGTTTGTGAAGAAAACCAATCCACAGACAAGTGACCTTCTTTACCTAGACTCAAATCTGTATATCAAGAAGCTGAAGGGGTCACTGAGCAGCTCTGCTACATTAACCAAAGGAGACCTCCTGGGCCTAGACCATACTAGCAGGGTATGCAAGGGTCATCCCATGCATATTACAACCCCAACCAAACCACAACTATACCTTCTTGGGGACCCCCTACTCGTCCTTACTGGTCCACATGCCCTACTTGGTCCTATACATCTCAATGTCATTCCCAGCCGGCCAACCAGTCATTTCAACCTTATGTTCAGCCACAACCTCAGTGGAATACCCCACCCCAGGAGTGGAGGCCCCAATTCAACAATGTTCCAGTGCTATTGCGTCCACCACTTGCCCAACCACAAATCCTACACTATGCTCCACCCAAGAAACCCCAGATATGTGCCCAGCCAAATCTGAACCCAAACAATAGGCAGGCTCAACAAGCATACAGTGGAGAGATATCCTACCTAGATTATGCTGTAGAAATCCAAGAGATCAACCTAATATCTGGGAGAATTCTCCTTAATAACCAACCTCCCTCTCCACATAGGTAAGTTGAGGAAGAAAGAGAGGAAATCAACCTTAAAGTAAATCCACCCTTTCCTGAGAGATTTACCCAACCACTCCAGCCTACCCCATAAGAAACTGAACTTCTGGGAGAATTGAAAGATCTATGTGTAAAGATCCCCCTTCTCCAGGCAATAAAAAATGTTCCCATTTACAATAAGTTGATTAAGGAGAAGTGCTTCAAGCATCCAGGAAGAAGAAAAAGGGATGCCCCCACCATTAACGTTATTGGGCAGTTGTCTGACTTAATGTTGGGGCAGGTAATATGTCCAAAATATTTGGACCCTGGAAGCTTTGTAGTAGATGTGCACATTAATGGAACCATTGTCCCACACACCCTGATTGATCTTGGGGTTGCCATTAATGTGATGACAAGGACACCATGCTCAAGCTCAACCTCTAAGGGTCATTGAGGAAGACCACAACAGTTCTGCAACTTGCATACCATTCCACAGTCACCCCTAAGGGAATTGTGGAGGATGTGATGGTCTCCATTGACTCCTGGGAGTACTCTGTAGATTTCCTAGTTCTCTAGCCTAAGGCTAAGCTTACTAGTTACCCTCTCATCCTTGGGAGGCCATGGTTGGCAACAACTGATGCTTACATTAGCTGCATATCTGGGAATATGACCATCAATAATGGGCATATGTCCAAACAATTAGTCCTATACCCTCCTACTTAACCTTCTCTAGAGCATTATTTACCTTTATGGTTGGAGGAGGAAGAAGATGAGGTTTATTATGCCTAACTTTATGTTTTGGAAGCAACCATAGGAGGAGGACAGTAAGATGAGGTTGACTTAATTTAACACCTGCTCCAAAGTCCAACTCCTAGTTCATTACCATTAGAAGAAGAAGTAAGGGAAACCAAAAACAATCATCCAATTGACTTATGCATGGCTAATTCCAAGCCACTCCGTGTCAAAACCATAGAATTTGGCCCAGATAAAACTTTTAAAATTAATCCTTCTCTTTTTTCTTTAGAAGAGGAAAAGCTATGCAACATGTTGAGGGAGAACCTAGAAGCCTTTGCTTGGAGTTATAAGGAAATGAAGGGAGTACACCCCTCAATGTGTACTCACCACATATACATCAAAGAAGGTTGCAAACCAGCCAGGCAACCACAAAGGAGGATGAATCCGGCTCTTAAAGACATAGTCAAGGAAGAACTATAAAAACTGCGAGATGCAGGATTCATTTACCCTATCTCACACAGTGAGTGGGTCTCTCGTTTAGTGTTAGTTACCAAGAAAACTAGTAAGTGGAGGATTTGTGTTGATTATAGGGAGTTGAACAAAGCCACAAAGAAGGATCATTTCCCCCTACCCTTCATTGACCAAGTGCTAAATGGCCTGACAGGGAAGAAGTTTTTTTCATTCCTAGATGGATTCAATTGGTACAACCAAATCCCAATCTGACCAGAAGACCAGGATAAGACCACATTCACCTGTCCTTGGGGTACTTTTGCCTATAAGGTCCTTCCCTTTGGCCTATGCAATGCTCCTGCCACTTTCCAAGGAGTAGTCTTGAGTATTTTTGCTGAATTAGTACATGATGTTGTGGAAACCTATATGGATGACTTTACATCCTATGGTTGTGATTTTCAAGAAGCCCTTACTAACCTAGGCAAAGTATTACACAAATGCATTGAAATGAATCTGTCTCTTAGTCTAGAAAAATGTGAATTCTTAATGACTGAAGGGAATGTGCTAGGTCATTCAATATCTCAGCAAGGACTGCAGGTGGACCCAAACAAAATAGCAATCATCCAAAGGGTCCCACCTCCATAAAAGTAGAGAAATGTCAAGATATTCTTAGGGTTAGCTGGATACTACCGGAGGCTCATAAAGGACTTCAGCAAGTTGGCCTCTCCTTTATTTGGGTTGTTGGCCAAAGCTTCTAAGTTTATATGGTCAAAGAGCTGTCAAGAGGCCTTAGAGATTCTAAAGGGTAAGTTAACAACTGCACCAATCCTTAGAGGCCCAAACTGGGCCCTCCCTTTTCATATTCATGTTGATGCATCACACAAAGCCATAGGAGTAGCCTTAGGTTAGGAAGAGGAGAAATTGCCCTATGCCATCTACTTTATCAGTAAAAACCTGTCAAAGGCTGAGCTAAACTATATTGTGACTGAGAAGGAACTCCTGGTTGTTGTGCCTTCATTAAACAAGTTTAGGCATTACATTACAGGATGTCAGACCTTTGTGCATATTGATCATGCTGCAATCAAATATTTAATGAACAAACCAGATGTGAATGATAGAATTATAAGATGGTTGCTTTTATTACAACAGTTTGATCTAACTATTGTTGATAAGCCTGGTAAGGAAAATGTTGTTGCTCACTTTCTATCTAGGATGAATCTGCTTGTAGGTGAAGGAGAAATGGTGGATGACCAGTTGCTAGATGAGCATTTGTTTACTATTTCAGTTCTCTCCCCATGGTTTGCTGATATAGCAAACTATTTCGTATCAACACAATTCCCACCAAACTTGCCCTCCAAAGAAAAGAGCAAGATAGTCAGGAAGAGCGCCCCCTTCACCTGGATTGGGGGAAATCTGTTCAAACTTGGCCCAGATCAAATCTTGAGAAGGTGCATAAGGGAAGAGGAATTCTTTGACATCCTTCTGACCTATCATGATAAGCCTTGTGGAGGTCACTTTGCAGCAAAAAGGACAACATTCAAAGTGTTTCAAGTATGCTATTATTAGCCTACCCTTCATCAGGATGTGAACAAGTACATTGGTCAGTGTGATCGGTGCCAGAGGATGGGAAGGCCTACTCCAAGAGATGAAATGCCCCCCTACAACCTCAAGTGACTTTCGAGCCATTTGAAAAGTGTGGCATGGACTTCATTGGGCCTATCAACCCTCCTTCCAAGCAAAAACAACACATCATTGTGTGCACTGATTATTTACTAAATGGGATAAACTAAGGCAATTAAGGCAGCACCAGAAGAGAAGGTGGTTGAGTTCCTAAGAGAGAATGTATTCTACAAGTTTGGGTACCCTAGAGAGCTAGTCGCAGACCAAGGCAGCCAATTTACCTCCAACATGATTGAAGAACTACTTAGCCATCACAGAATCAAGCATAAGACCTCCACTCCCTATCATCCACAAGCTAATGGGCAAGTGGAGGTGACCAATAGTGCACTGGAGAACATCTTAACCAAGGTAGTGAGCAGTAGCAGGAAGGACTGGGCATAGAGACTAGTTGAGGCCACCTAGGCCTATAATACCACATGGAAGACCACCATTGGATTTACACCCTATGAGTTGGTCTATGGGAAAAAGGCTCTGTTGTCCATTGAGTTTGAATATAACACATTGAGGATGGAATCCCAACTAGATTTGGATCTCAACCATGCACATAAAGAAATATTGTTACATTTGAATGGCTTGGATGAATTCAAAATGCAGGCCCTCCTACATACAGAGATAGTTCAGCTTCAGATGAAGATCTGGCATGACAAGCACATCAAGGAGAAGTAATTTCAAGAGGGAGACTAGGAATTGTTATATGATTCCAGGTTTAAAGACTTCAAGGGCAAGCTAAGGAGAAGATGGCTCGGACCTTATGTGGTGGAAAGATGCCATGACAATGGTTCAGTGCAAATCAGAACTATTGATGAAGAAGCCATTTCATTGCTAGTTAATGGATACCGATTGAAAATGTACAAGAGGCCTTTATCAAAACAAGAGTTCATTGACAGTATCAATAAGACAGTGATGATGGTAGAGCAAGTTCTAGCTCCTCCCTCACTAGGTCATTGAAAAAGGAAAAAAGAACAAGGATTTAGGTGAAAACCTCCATGAGGCACTTGAGTCCCATCTTTGGAAACCTCATGAGGCGGCCCAAGGATGAGAACAAATGAAAAAGACTAAGAAGATCCCTAGGTGAAAACCTTCCTTGAGGCACCCAGGGCAGATATCTAGGGCGAAAACCTCTCTGAGGTAGCCTAGGTGTTTATATATATTATAATAATAATAATAACAATAATAATATAATAAATAATAATAATAATAAATAATAATAATAATAGAAAAAAACGTAATTGTTATTTGCAGGTGGATGAAAAACACAAGCAAGGAGAAAAGAGAAGATCCAAAGGGAACCATGCCTCACATATATTCATCTCCTCCACCCCTTACCATGCATCCCTCCATCAATTCTATTGTTTTTCACTTCATTGCTTCAATTCAGGTGAAGATTTCATTTTCTAACAGAATCACCTCAACCATTACCATCATCCCTGCATTCACATACACTCCTAATCCCTCTATCCATTCATTACAACATCCTCACAACAGCAGCCAACAACATGATCAAGAAATTCTAAGGGAGACACCAAAAATTTCCAAGTGGCGATCCAGGAGCTCCACAACAGCAACAATGGCATCAGAAATTCAGTCATAGACACCTGCAAAAGCTAATAAACCATCAGTAGACAGCATAGGAGGAAGAAGAATGACCATCAACAACACCTTCGATCTTTGACAACTACAACATGTCATCAAGACCACAGGTAAGTATCCCACTCACTCACTCATATACATCATTTGATAAAAAGTTGTCAAGGTTAAGAGGTAGTTGGTTTATAAATGAAAAGGTGGAAAAAAGGAAATTCTTTAATAAGTCAAAAGAGAATGCAAGGGTCCATAGATACAGTGTTGTTATGGAAACCATTTGAGAATTCTTGAAGAATTAGATTTGGGGTAGAAACACCAGTTCACCAAAGACTCAACATACCCTATTTCTTGATGCAATCACTCATAGACTCCAGCAACAAAGTAAAGGAAGGAAATTCCTAGCAGTTAGTTCACCATGGGTTGATCAGGATCCTCATTAAGGATATCCTCCAAAGCCTTAGGATCCTCATAACATGGTTAGTCTTCATAAACTTACCAGCAGAGGATGAAATCAAAACCCTCACTTATGATGTTAATCCTTCTATTAGTGAGGAGGAGGCAAAAGAAGAAGAAGAAGATACCGAGCTAGATGGGGATGAGATGGGTGAAGAAGAAACTAATACAGAGGAACATGCTGAAAGAAGACAAGGAGGATGATGCTGAAATAAGAGGAGGAAACAAAGGAAGAAACTGATGGAGATGCGAAAGAACAACAAAAGGAAGAAGATAAGAAAAACAAAGAGGACAGCTGCAGAAAAAGAAAGACCAACTAGCATATATGGCTAACCTCTCCTTAGAGGCAATCCAGTGTAGGATACCAGCTAAATTCTATACTCTTTACCTCATAAAATAATGGCTGCAATTTTAGATTAAATCACTAGCACAAAGGGGCACCATGCTATTTCAGGATTGCAGATAGTTTATTGATCTTTGTGATCAAAGTGCACTAGAGGATAGGGCCAAAATGGTTGAGTTTTACTTGCACAACATGGCCCTCACAGACATGAATATTTGGGATCCTAATGCAAAGGCAAGAGATCTACAATTAATGGCTTTGGAATCATCGATGAACCATTAGAAGTCAAGGGCTGCAGAGATAAAAAGGATATTGACCAAAGAGAAAAATGAACCCCTTTTCATCAGAACTGAACAACCAAATCCCATGGTCCTAATAAGCACCCATAATCTAATTGCAAATGATCCTCAGCTGACACTTATATATCTTGCTGCCTAAGAGAAAGCAATTTCACATTTTTAGGATATGTTTAGGCTGCTAAGAGATGATAATATACATGCCTGCTAAAGGAGATAGAAAACACTGCCACGCAGCTTGAAGACCAGAGAATATCACTCCCCTCAAAGGTTGATAGAGGCACTCAACAGGACACTTATGTATATGCAATCAATGCAAAGGTTCAAGATCAATTGGATAGGCCTAAAACTGAGTCCACCACTGCTCCTAGAGATGCTAGAAGGGAGAAAAGAAGAAGAGGAAAAGAGGTAGTGGGAAGGAGTAGAAAGGAAAGCAGGCTTCTATAAACGAGAAGAAGAGACCAAATCAGAAGCATGGGATGTCAGAGAGGCTACCAGAGCCATGAAGGACATGGACATTGACTAAGCTACTCAGAGGATGAGCAACACTTTCAGTAGGGGGTGATGATGAGCCTCATCATTGGGTAATTATATGGGCCTTAATTGGCCTTTAATTCACCTCCTAGCTTAGTCAAACCAACTATTCTCACAAATTATTGCATACTTTTGATTATATTTTGTTATGAGATGAGTGAGAGTTGGATATTTGGCTTTGTGGTCTAATGTGTATGTAATGTAGGAATAAAGGATAAAAGCAAGGAAAAATGTAGGTATAAAGGATAAAAGCAAAAAAACTATGGCAAAGACCTTGGTAAAGACTCGAATGGGACAAGGGGAGTAACTATAGAGGTAAATCCTCCTCATTTACTACCCTCCATTCGAATATTCCACCATCAACTCGGAGTGCACACAACCATCACTTTGAAGACTAAAAGACAGCTGAGCAAAGGAAAAGGACAGAAACTAGTTTTTCTTGAGCTATAGGCCAAGCCTCCTAATGGTAAGAAAGTCGTTAGAGACTTCACATGTATAAATAGGAGAGCTTAGGACCTCAGTAGGATTTGGACTTTGATTGTAAAACTCTATTTTATTTGTGAGTTGCAAGAGACTTGTGACAGTTTGTTCTGTAATCCATGGTTTTTATAATAAAAATGAGTTCTGTTTAAGCCAACTCTGAGTTAACTCCGAGGGCTGAAGCTCTTGGGTTACGACCCAATCCAAGCAACTAAAGCTCCTCTTTATTGTACTGTTATGCTAGCATAGGTTCCTAGTTTTCATTGTTCATTTGCTTAAGTAGCATAGATTTTTGTTTTTGTTCATTTGCTTAAGTAGTTTCCTAGTTTTCTGTTTATTTGCTTAAGTAGTTGCACTTTCGTTACAGCAGTATAGTGTAGATTGTTCATGGTTTTTCTATTCAGTTGCTTCAGTAGCTGCATTTGCTTCAGTTTACTTCCATTTGTGCCTTCTTTCAGTTCACAGGTTAGTTAGAGGAAAAATATCACTATCAGGCTGTGCGCAGGTGTCTCAACCTCATCTCCTCTCTCTGGGACCATGACTTGAGGAAGGGACCCTTCAGCAGCCCCAAAAACACAGGTTTCTGGTTCTCGCATGAGCTATGGAGTTTGTCATTTGATGCAGTTATTCGTTCACCTCATTGTGCTTTTCTGTTGTTTTCCCTTTGAAACCGCCTTCAACACGTTCTTCATGCACTGCTTCCTTGCTGTTTGATCACCAACAAACCTTCACAATCACCGTCTGATTCACTATTTTCTCCAACTGCTACCTCACGTGGAGTCCACCACTTACTTTATGCACTTTAAGTCCCCACCATTGAATTGCCTTGCCTGATCCGACAGCTGTCACGTCACCTGATCACTTTAGGCGCTTTTAAACCCCCACCATCGATCTGCCTTGCATGATCCAACGACTATTGCTTCACCCGATCGCCAGCTAGCTTGGCCGATCTCCACTGTTGATCAGCCTCACCTGATCCAACGGCTATCGCGCAATCTCACGCGGATTAGTGCATGACTGTTATCCGCCCGAGAGCACGCGAGAAAAGTGGTTTTCTCATGCTATGTGTCGCACAATTAGGCTAATCTCGTGAAATTTCAAAATACATCTTACAGCTTGATGGGCGGGCGAGAAACTACTTACCGCCTTAGAAACCCGCTCCATCATTTCCACACATTTCTTTTCCTCGCGATACAATATCTGCCGTCCATCTCTTGACTTCACCGTGCGATAAGATCTAAGCTATTCATTTCTCCTGTTAGCCTTGTCCGTCGATCTCTTGACTTCACTCGCGTGCTTAGATTTCAGCCATTCATCTCCTATTAACCTCATTCGTCCATCCACTCACTTAATCCCTCGCAATACAATATATGCCATTCATCCTGTTCATTAAACATGTTCATCCATTTATTCACTTAAGCCTTCGCGATAAGATCTCCACCATTCATCTTGTTAGTTAACCATGTTCGCCCATCTATCTACATAACCTCCTGCGATCTGATCTCCGCCATTCATTTGCCTTTCACCCGACTGATCCAACAGTTCTTATGCACTGTTTCTCCCTCATGTCCTCCTTTCACTGATTTCATCCTTTGACTGCTCTTATGATTGAAAGCCGAGTTAGTTTAGTTCTTTGCTTACACCTTAGTCTAGTTTTGATGCTCTTTACTTCTACAACTTAGATAATTAACATTAGGTTAGTGTTGATTTGGAAATTCTGTTTAGGCATAGCTGCTTAACTGGTTAGCTAGGGTATGGTGTGATTTAGCATTACATGTTGATTTCTTCATTACTGCAATAGAGTAGCTCTCCCTTAGGATATATTTGCTCTTCTTCCATCAAAATCAAGCTTCTTCTGACCCCATAGAAGTCTGGCTTGGAACCCCTGGCGTCTCTTGCCAGATGAGTAGTGACAACAGGCAGTATCTTCACTTTTACTTGTGCATATAGCACTATCACCTCCAAGTTTGTACGAACCCTGGGTTGATAAGTAAAGCTGGTAGCCTTGGGAGTTGCAGCATTATTGTTGCAATACCTAGGCTCATCACTCCGCGACTCACTACAGGATGCTGAGAGACATGTGGCAATCCGAAGATCGTTTAGAGAAAGGAAGAATCCATGAAGGTACGAGGGATATGTTGCAATCAAAAGCACTATGATTCAAGTTGAACCTTCCGCATTTGAAGAAATTGTAAAAGAACAAGTTTGGAAATATGCTATGGCCAAAGAATATGGATCTATTATGAAGAATGATGTATAGGATGTTGTTCTGAGACTAAAAGGAAAATCTATGATAACTTCGGAGTTGATATTCAAGATAAAGAAGGGAGTTGATGGTAGCATTGAAAAATACAGGGCGAGGTTCATGGCTCGAGGATTCTCCCAGAAAGAGGGAGAGGATTATGATGATGTATTTTCACCTATGGCTCAATATACAACCATTCATTCGATCATTTACCTTGCCGCAATTCAAGGATGGACCCTTCATTAGATGGACGTAAATATCACATTCATCCATGGTATGTTACAATAAGAAGTATACATTGAGAAACCACAGGGATTTGAAGTAGAAGATTGAAAAAAACACATTTGTAGATTGAAGAAGGCATTGTATGGTTTGAAGCAAGCCCCAAGAGCATGGCACGCCCACATCGACAATTATTTGGTGAAGCTAGGATCATAAGAAGCAATGCCGATCCCGACCTCTACTTCAAGGTAATCCAAGGTATGCCGTTGATTTTGGTTTTATATGTTGACGATCTATTGTTGATAGGTAGTGAGCCTCTGATGATCGAGTGCAAGAGGGATCTATGCTTTGAATTCGAGATGAAGGACCTTAGACTCATGCACTCTTTTCTAGGCATTGAGGTGTAGCAAAGGCCTGGTGAGATTTTCCTTTCACAAGGAAAATATGTTGTGAAGCTATTGTAAATATTTGGAATGATAGAATGCAAGTCCCTACCCACACTGATGGAAATGAACTTCAAGTAGTTATGTAGAGAAGCTATAGGACCCGATTTGGTGAATCCATCTGAGTATAGATAGTTGATTGGGGCTCTCATGTTCCTTATGAAGACCCATCCAAACATATGTTATGAAGTGAACATGTTGATTCAATTCATGATTGAGCCTCTCCATGCACATTGGACCGCTGCCAAAGAAATTTTGAGATATTTGTAGGGGACGATTACAGTTGTTTTAGTCTTGGATCTTCCATGATATCTTGGATGAGTAGGAAAAAAAAGTATGTAGCATTGAGTACTGCCGAGGCCGAGGCCGAGGCAGAGCATGGCTAGTTGCGAAGCAGTTTGGTTGAGAAATCTCTTTAGAGAGATATTTGAGCAAGTCCTAGACACTACATTGATATATTGCGACAACAAGAGTGGGATCATTCTGGTGAGAATCCCATGTTTCATGATAAGTCTAAGCACATAGAGATCTGATATCACTTCATTCTATACATGGTGTAAAGAGGAGCTGTTTGACTCCATCACATATTGACAAATGAGTAGATTGAAAATATTCTCACCAAGGCTCTACTGAAAAGGAAGTTATTGGTCTTCAGAGAGAAGCTTGGACTGATGGTTGTAACCCCTCCTGATAAGGGGCACTATTAGTCGAGGACACTGAGCCAACTTTTCCCCCCTGTCTGAGCTCTCAGGGTGAGGAATTGAGATGAAGGGCTCCTAGGGTTTAGGGAACTCTAGAAAATAAGGTATCACCCATATCTATTACCCATAGGGTTGGAGTAGTAGTTTACCCTATCTTGGTGTTTGCAGAGTATACCCCAGTTGGCATCATACCCACAAGTCCAGCTTGTTCGGATTGTCCCTCCCCATCTGGTCAACGGGTGAGGATGCTTGGGGGCATGAGATCCTTACCTTTGGTAAGTCGGGTATCTCGCCTAAGCTAGGATTATGATGCAGGTGTTCTACACATGACTCTTAAGGGTCATTGTTGGGAATATCAGTAGACAATAGGATGGGTTGAGTAGTAGCTCCCCTACATCAGCTATTGCTCAATATGTCGAAGTAATAGCTCCCCCCATGAGATTTATGGGTAGTAGCTCTGTAGAGTCTCATGACTGTTTTATTTTTGACACCATTTCCATCCATTTTTCCTCTTTTCATCATTGTTATCAACTCAAGTAAATTGTAAAACTATAGATTTTGACATGCTAAGGTAATCAAATGTCTTATTTTTCATATTTATTAATGTGGCTTATTATTAAGTTAAAAGATTGTAATAGCTACGGAATTAACATGATTTTGCAGTTGTTTCATGATTCTACAACTATCTCCATGGTTTTCTAGGTTCCAGTATGCTAGCCAAGCAAAGAAGCACTTGGGTAGATGAGGATTGATCTCCTCCTATTCTCTCGAGCCAAATCATCAAGGAAATTGTCGAGGGGCGCAGTCAAAGAAGCAAGTCAATATGTGAATAAATAGAGCAACGAGAGTTCAAATAAAACACGACTCTCCGATTTGCTTTCCAAATAAAAAATCATCGAGAAACATTAAATTTTCCATTATAAGATGAGCATTTAGATTAGGATTGTTTAAGTTTTTAAGGCATGAAAGTATCAATATGTTGAGATTGAATGCTATATATATAACTCTATAAACAAAAAGCGAAAGACATATATGTAATCTTTAATTGATAGTTTGAAGTTTCATAACTCTGTTCCTTTTTAATTGGAAAAACACTCTCATCGATATCATACATAGTTATTTGTTGAATTAAAGTCTTAAAACCTATTGTTTTGTGGAGGGACCCTGCAGACAATTGAGGTTCATTCTTTCATTTTTAGTTCATTTTTACTTTCTTTTTTCTAAGAGTTGATTGTAGGAATTTAGCTGTAAATATTCAGTTTTCATTAGGAACATAGCAATAAAAGAAAATCATTAAAACAAACATGATCATCATCTTAATAAACTCAAAAAGGCTTCTAGCATATATAGTGCACTTGCACTTCAGAAGTTTACAAACTCTAGTGAACAAATTGACACCCTTAAATATAAAACAAGAAAAAAAGTTGAAAAATGCTACACTGTCCATTTTTTGTCCTAAGTGCAGAAAGAAACATGCCTTGAGAGAATGTCCTCTTGATTTAAAAAGTATAGAAACTTGTGTTATTTGTGTGGAAAATCATGATAGAAAAGAATGTCCCTTAATACTAGGTCTTAAAGATGTTTATCAAGAAGAAGGAGTACCAAATTAGGTAGACCCTCTCTGTTTTATTGCTAAAATACCTTGGTAGAATCCACAACCAAATATAGCTTAAGGTTTTAATCCTCAACCATTTGCACAATCTTCACAAAGTAATTGGACTGCCCCAATGCCTTGCCAATGTTGGTCACAAGGATGGTAAACTCCTTATAGAAAATTCCCTCAATATCCTCAATTTCCACAATCATATCGTACTTTCCCTCCACAATATTATCCTCAATCTGTTCAATAAAATAAACCTCACAATGTGAATCCAAAAATTTCATTACCATTTCCTCAAAGACAAAATCAATTGCTTGCCCAACCACTTCCAAATCCAAATAATAATAAAAATTCACAACTTGTTTCCAATATGGAAGGAATTTTTTTCAAACTTACATGATAACTCCACTAGATCTAAATAATGTTCAACTTAGATCTGGTAGAATATTAGAAGGAAGTCCCCCTCAGTTGTTATTCAAGAAAGTGAAAAAGAAAATATCCCTGAAGAAGAAAAGTCTCTAATCAATAAAAAAGAAGAAACTCAAAAACAAGTTACTCTAACACATTCAAATAACTCAACTCCTATTATGGAACAACCTTTAGTATCTATTTCAAAATCAAGTTTCTCTAAAAGATTAAAAATTGATGAAGGGGTAGAGAAACAAATTGTATTACCTAATTATGACATGATAGATGAAGGGCAGGTTGCTCTTAGATCACTTCGTAATAATGATAAAATAGTGGTGCTTAAGGCTGATAAAGGAGGGGCAACTATTGTTTTAGATAAGGATGATTACATTCATAAAATGAATGAGCATCTAAATTGTGGTAGTTATAGAAGAATTAACTCCAACCCCATTCCTAAGGTTATAAAATAGGTCAAGAAGGCTATCATGGGATAAAAACTTGATGATAAAATGAAAAAGAGGCTAATTCCATCGTGTGAGGTTATACCTCAAATTTATGGATTACCAAAAATTCATAAAGAAGGGGTCTGTCATGCCCCCAGGCCTACGGTAGTCTTTCAACCATGCTAGGCGAGGTGCAGCACCATCGAACACTTTCTTTTCACCAATACTTATGTTCGTGGACTACGCTTAACCACTTATCCTACTTAGTTTGTGTTTCTCAACCAAGTAATTATTAATGTTCCTTTATACCAATGAACACCCATACACATTCATTAACATCAACAATTATACATGAAGAACACAATTGCACAGTATAAAGGAAGGGTCAACTCCCTGAACAATGAGTCTGCCCGAATAATATATTATACAATCTTTCAATATTACAAAGCTTTACAAGTATACTTGGAAACCCCAAGTTTCATACTTAGCCAAATTTACAATCTTCGGCAAAACTCGGTTGCCTAGCTTGTCGGCACCTCGGCACGGTCGCCGCACGACTTGCCAACCCTTTTTTCACCTTGTCACACGATCGTGTTGTTTGCCCAACTTGGGCGCGCCTCGTCATAACCAAGTCGTCACACACGGGCGCCTCTACGCGAGTCACACCTCCATTCACAATCTCAACACTTCACCAAAAGTCACACTGTGCACACTTCCACGATGGGTGGGCGCTCACCCGAGTCACCCAAGAACCCGTGCCAAGTCATCGCACAAACCGGGAGTTCACCCTTCGTCCAACCGTCGGGCGCTCCTTCGCACAACCCAGGCGCCACACACCCATGCACGCCCTTCACCAACTGGCGGGCGACCTCTACCCACGCCCTCGCCCAAATCAAGAAACGACACTATCTCTGTGCGGCCTTGCCCAAGAACGGGCACATTACCAAAACTGTGCCTTCCTCTTCTTTCCTGCATCCACACTAGACCTGCGCCTTCTCCTTCACATGTTGAGCGAGTTCGTTGTGATGAGCGATGATGCTTGAGTGATGGTGCTTGAGTGATTGTCCAAATGAGTCCAACTCGCATACAATATATACAAGTGGCAGGGCGATGTCGTGGCTGCCCAGCTAACCTGCCCACACCCTCAACACCATCGCAAATACACTTAAACATCTCATTGGCCATCATCCAAATGCTTCACTTGTTGGTCGGCCCGTGGGTGTTCCTCTACGCTCCCACGCATATATAAACAACTCGCCCAACCTTCTACGCACTTGTATTATACCATAACACCTTTGTATGCCTAAGTCGAGCTCGCACTTCAAGCCAGAATGCGTTCAAGGACTGCAGGTCCTTACAGGGTCCCTCTTAGACCAATAGGCGACACCATTGGTTCCCCTACCTATGAATTAGCTAAATATGTGGCTAAGATCTTGAAGCCTCTAGTTGGAAACACAAACTCTTTTATAAAGGACTCCAATGATTTTTTGAAACTTATCAAGAATGAGAGGGTTGATAAGGATGATATTCTGGTGAGTTTTCACGTGGTTTCTTTGTTTACAAAGATTCATCTAGATGAAGTTGTTCATGTTATAAAAGAAGTCACTGATCCATAAACAACAAAACTTGCGGAAATTTGTTAACGTTCCACTTTTTTTAGTTTTGAAGACAATTATTATGAACAGATACGGGAATCGCCATGGGATCCCCACTCTCACCTATTTTCACGAACTTATACATGGAGTACTTTCAAGGAAAATCCCTTGACTCATACCGTTTGAAACCGACATGGTGGAAAAGATTTGTTGATGACACCAACATAAAATGGACTGATGGCAAG
The DNA here is from genome assembly GCA_000404065.3 of Pinus taeda. Lineage (NCBI taxonomy): Eukaryota > Viridiplantae > Streptophyta > Pinopsida > Pinales > Pinaceae > Pinus > Pinus taeda. The sequence goes on from APFE030571853.1 coordinate 34,945, forward strand.
GCTGAGCTTGAGAGGTTTTTTAATCATCTTAACTCCATATCATACGAAATCAAGTTTACTATGGAGCTTGAAGAAAATGGTAAAATTCCTTTTCTAGATGTCCTGATTAGTAGAAATGAGGATGGTACTTTGGGACACCAGGTCTTTAGGAAGAAAACACATACGGAAAGCTATCTACATGCTAATTCATACCATCATCTATCCAAAAATTTGGCATCTTAAACACTCTTGCTGTTAGGGCTCTTAGAATTTCTGACTCTGATCACCTAAATGAAGAAATTAAACGCTTAACCTCTGTTTTTAAGGATATAGGACACAAGGAGTCTAATATTAGGAAATCTATAAAAAGAGCTCAAGAAAAGGTCCTCTCCAGGGGTCCCTGAGAAAACTACGGGAAATAAAATTGTGGGAAAGTGTACCTCCCATTCATTCAAGGGGTTACAGATAAAATTGCTAAGATTTTAAGAAAGAAGGACATAGAAACTCAGTTTACAACATGTGGAACGATTAGGCAGAAAATGAGGTCAGTTAAGGATAACATAGATCATCAACAACATAAGGTTGTGTATAAGATTGATTGTTCATGAGACAAGATTTATATTGGGGAGACAAGATGATCTTTGAAAACAAGACTTAAAGAGCACAGAGCTGATATTAAGAATGGGAGTTCTCGTACATCAGATTTTGTGGAACACTCATCCAAAACCAAGAATCATGTGTGTTTGGAGGATGCCAGAATTATTGTAAGGGAGGATCATTATCAAAAGAGGAAAATTAGAGAGGTTATCAAAATGATGAAGTTTCCTCATAATCTCAATAGGGACAATGGAAATGGGATTAGTGGAAACTCGCTTCCCCTGATTAGACGTATCAACCCCTCCAGATCTTTCGAGGTATAGTATTACTAGTATCTTCCTCCCCCTTCCTTAATTTATAGCATCTGTCTTAGCGATTTTTTTTAGGAATTAATAATTATTTATTTGACATATTAACCATTTATTTGTAAATAGATAAATAAATGATTACTATTAATAATAAATAATTATCAAGATTATTTTAAGTTAACATAGATGATTATAACTAATAAATAAAATATAATTAAGTAACTAATAAAAACAAATAAAAGAACTTTATTCTAGTGACAATAGATTTTAACATTAACATTAATAAAATTTATAATAAAATTAATCTATAAAATAATTTTTTCTTTGTTAGTTAGGTATTTAGGGATTAATTATTTATCAATAAAATTAATCTATAAATAAAATAATTATAATCTAAATCAAATCAAATCATTATTACTTTCCTAGTTAGATATTTAATGGATTAATTAATTAATTTATTTGTCTTAGTAAAAATAATTAAGACTTGTTTAATATAAAATGATATAATAATTAGTAATCCATATTAAAATAAAAATTTGAATTTAAATGCAATAAGCTCAATTATATTAATTAGATTACTAATTAAATTAAAAAGTAAAATTAAAATTAGATACTAATGAAAATTAAAAAATAACTATACAAAAATAAAACTAATTATAAAAAATAAACTTATTACATTAAAAGAAAAAGAAAAATCTTATTACATTTAATCTATTTTTTCATTTGTTATTTCAATAAAATAAATTATTTTTATTATTTACTAATACATATTAGGTTAATTAAAATAAGAATTTAATTAAAATAAATAAATTAAAATTAAATTAAATTAATTAAACTAGAAAATAATAAAAATTGAAAAATATATGTAGTTTAGTTTTTGAATTAGTCGGCTTCTACTTGAATTTATCATCCATTAGGTATTTATTTATCTGTTCTAGTTGGCAAATTCTTCTCGCAATCTATCATTCATTTTCTGTCCCGATGATGGATCCCCATTGGGGTTCGAAACATCGACATAATGAACATATTACTGTGGATAATCCGGAGCATACTTTTCCAAAAAATGACCACAGAAGCTTAAAGTCTAGCATAACTGAAGAATGTTTGTGTAAAATTTCCTTTTCTTCAAGCCATTAAGGAAATACCAATTTTATAATAAAAAAATTAGGGACTTGAGCATAAAAATACCCGGAAGAAAGAGAAAAGAATCAAAAGAATCTAACTTGTTGGAAAAATTGCAGATATCATGATGGGTAAAAAACAATCCAAAAATATCTTGATCCAGGAAGTCCCATTGTGAAAACACACATCAATGGTGTAGAGATCCCAAATACATTGATTGATCTAGGAACAACCATAAATATCATGAGTAAAGAAACTATGAATCAATTAAAACTTTCTAATCTTCAATATACACCTACACTATTACAATTGACAGATAGATCTGTATTCAAACTTGATGGTGTATTAGAATACATATATGTATCCTTAGATTCTTGGGAATACCCTGTTGATTTTATGATTTTAACACTCAAGAATTAGTTAGGAGGACATCCATTAATTCTAGGAAGACCATGGATAGCTACAACCGATGCTTTGATAAGTTTTAGATCTGGTGATATGTTCATTTCTGATGGGAGTACAACAAAGAAATTCACATTGTATCCACCAATAAAAACAACAATAGAGGTTGAAAATGAAGAATGGATAAATGACGACTTCGATATAAGACCAATCTTTGCTACTTCAGAATTAGATGAAGAAGATCAAATTTTAAATTTAATGGAAAAGAATGAATCTTCATCACATTGTGAATCTAGTCAGAGTTTTCAAGAGAAATTTCATACCCAATATTTATCATCTTGTCAACTATCCTTACACTCTATGGAAAAATTTGACAATTCTACAATTGAAATATTTTTAGGAAAAACTTTGAATATCAACAATAAAATGGAAGAATTTCAAAAGAAAGAATTAATCAAGATGTTACAATAACATTCATCTGCTTATGCATGGGAATATAATGATATGAAAGGAATCAATCCTAATACTTGTAAACATCATATCTACATTGAAGAAAATGCCAAACCAGTTTGACAACCTCAAAGAAGAATGAATCCAAATTTAAGGGAGATTGAGGAAGAGCTACAAAAACTGTTGAATGTTAATTTTATCTATCCTATATCAGACAGTCAGTAGGTTTCACCCTTAGTAATTGTCCCTAAAAAGAATGGAAAATGGAGAGTTTGTATTGACTATAGGGAATTGAACAAAGGCACTTTAAAAGATCAATTTCCACTTCTTTTCATAGATAAAGTTTGAGATACATTGGTAGGAAATAAATATTTTTCATTTTTAGATGGTTTTAGTGGGTATAACCAAATCCAAGTAGCCCCAGAAGACCAAGATAAAACCACCTTTACCTGCCCATGGGGAACTTATGCTTACCGAGTACTTCCCTTTGGATTATGTAATTCTATTGCAACATTCCAAAGAGCAATATCAAGCATTTTTTTCTGATTTAATTCATGATTGTGTGGAAGTATATATGGACAATTTTACAGTTTATGGAAATTATTTTGAGGAAGCTCTTAAAAATTTGGAAAAAAGTTCTCATTAGATGTAAAGAATCAAATCTCTCATTAAGCCATGAAAAATGTTTTATGATGTTTACTAGGGGAATTGTTCCAGGAGACCATATTTCAGGAAATGGAATTAGAGTGGACACATCTAAAGTAGAAGTTATTTCCAAATTATCAATTCCAACCTGTCAATGAGATGTTAGAAATTTTCTTTGTTTCACTGGTTATTATAGAAGATTTATAGAAAACTTTACAAAAATTGCAGCTCCACTTTTCAAGCTACTCACAAAAGATCGTGAATTTAATTGGAATTTTGATTACCAAAAAACCTTTAAGTCATTAAACGAGAAAATCCCTAAAGCACCCATTCTTAGAGGACCAAATTGGAAATCACCTTTTCATATTTCGATTTATGCTTCAGATGCAACTTTAGGAGTTCTACTAGGACAAAAAGACTTAACTCCATATGCCATTTATTACACTAGTAAAAAGTTGACTCTTGCATAGTTAAATTATACTGTCACAGAAAAGGAGTTTTTAACTGTTATTCATGCCATCAATAAATTCAGACATTATATTAGTGGTTATGAAAATTTTGTGCATACTGATCATTCTGCAATTAGATACTTAATGAAGAAATCAATCACTAATGATAGAATCACTAGATGGTTATTGTTGCTACAAGAGTTTAACATTACTATTTTGTATCGACCTGGAAAACAAAACATAGTTGTTGAATTTTTATCAAGGATTCAAAATGATAACAATGACATGCATGTAGAAGATAATTTTCCTGATGAATATCTTTTTGCAGTATATATTGAATCTCCATGGTTTGTAGATATTTCTAACTATTTGGCTATAGGAAAATTACCATCATACTTGTCTCCTCGAGAAAAAAGGAAGGTAATCCAAATTAGTGCATCTTATTCATGGATAAATGAAGAATTGTATAAAACATGTCAAGATTTGATCATCAGAAGATGTGTAAGTGATCCAGGTCCGGGTGTGACAAAGGACCCTTCCAAGACCTTTTACTTTCGTGATGTGTTAAATTGCATTTTTAAAAGAACATCAATGAATACATCTGCATGTTGTAAAGAAGATGAACATGACAATCATCAGCACATGAAAACATAAGACGTTGATAACAAAGTTACGTCTCTGGGCCCCGGTGTCAAGATGGTGTAGGTCGTTGCATTAATTGCTGTCAATAGTGATGATGTACATAAGAGGTGATGTCTTTATCATACAAGGAAAATGCCCTCACGCAGGAGTGGCTCCAAGAGATGTTCCGCTGTAGGAAACTCTTATTCAAAAAGGTACTCCTATCAGTATGAAACAAACTCATGCATGATGAGCATCCTGACAACATCGCATAAAAGGGATCTCAATGCAAACATACATGGAAACACATGAGTATCCCAACAACATACAACAAAGGGATCTCAAACAAAACATGACGAATCATGACAACAAGTACATCCCACAAATGATTCCGTGTCACATCAAGCAGGAATCATGAAAACAATTAAGAAACAAGATCCCACATCAAACATCAAACATGCATCTATGCAGCACAATGCATATCAAAAGAAGTACATGAACACACTGCATATACCTCACATACTAGGGCTAATATGAAGAAAAGGATGTCAAATTGCTGAAGCTGGTCACACCATTAATCTCGCGGCATCGAATCGCATGGAAATGACTACTCGCACATGAATGCTGACACCTGCATTCCACTTAGAAAAGGAGCTGGGAAATTAAATGAGCAAATGAAAAATCTGAATGCACCATTAGATTTGTGGCATTGAATAGTGCAAAATCAACTGTCAAATTTCTGAATTCTGAGAAAGTGGAAAATTTGAGGCTTAAGGAATCTTTTAGATTCCTCCTAGATTCCTCAAAGATTACCTCCTCTGGGTCCCCTGCAAATCAGCTGCTCAGATCATAAAATTGACTGCACCATCTAGTTCATGTCGCCAAGAGGTGTAAGATCTACATAATGTTTGTCCAATTTGGACACTGCAAAAATTTCATCCTCTTGGAAATTTTGCTCAATCATGGTTCCACCTACAATAAATTAATTAAAAAAACTGTGTCTCGGTTTCTGTGCCCGCTCCTAGTTCCTCCATGTTTGGGTGCACTGTTGAAATGAAGGTTTATATAAGTTTTCATGGGCGGACTTATCAAAACAAAACCGTTTGCTGTAACGGTTAAAATCCCCAAATAGTAACGAGGAGGTTGTCGGGTGGTCAAACCTCGACCCCTTCATTTTAATACATAGTTTGTTAAAAAAAAAAACTGCAACACATATTTTTTGGGAATACCGCGTTAATGTTGGGAGCATAGTTTTGAATGGCATACATTAAATGGCGTTTGTTTGTTTGATGGTTGTGTGTACCATAAATGAGGTTGTATTAAACATTGTTGGTTACGGTTGTTGGAACGTATGTTACCACATGGGGCCGCCTGGTGGGGGCTGGCCCACGTGGGCCGGGTGGGTTCAATCCCCGCTAGCCTCACCTTAATCATTTTTGTGTTTGGTAGATGGGTACGTATGGTGAGGTGTGGGGTGGTGGGGGTGGTGCCCCACCACCTCTTTTTATATATTGTTTTTGTTTTTTATATATAACCATGTGAATTTGAAAATTCTCGAACATTGACTGGAGGAATCAATTTAACAAGGCGACAATTTCACCTAGAATCTAGCCAGAGTTGGCCGGATTCTGTCCATTGGGAAACTTCCAAATTGTGTCTCCATTAAGCCTGCCTAGTTAGAAAAAGTCAACCAAAACTTTGACTGCCTCTATCTTCCTTATTCGGATTTGGATTGACAAACCGTTCACACCACCACGATCACGATGACGAGATATTTAACATGAAACTAGTTCGAGAATAATCCAAACACTTTGATTTTGACCCTTCCTGAGTCCTCCTGGACTTCTACATGTGTCTGGAGGCACCTGGATCAATCCTCCCCACTAAGGAGCTTTTGGTCCTCCAAAAGCATGAAAAATAACCTGCAACTTCTCTGTACCTTATCTGCATCACAAGCGTCCTGAAAGGCATCGCTTCCATCTCCTTCACCTTTGCTCTTCGAAGCCTTAAGCGATGAGCCAACACCCGCAACATTGCAACCTGTAGTACATTGTTTTGCAAATTACATGCTTGAATTTCATGACCAACTAATGACCCAAGCATCCCATACTTGCTGCGAGTTTATCACACATACTCAGTGGCCAAGTTTACATCAAGATGGACGCAATACCCCAGCTACAAAAACAAGGTCAACATATCATTATTGCTTCAACAAGTGATGGAAAACTCATCATCATTGCAACACATGATTTACAAAAGTAAGGCCAAACAATATTCTTCCCTTGACAAGTGATGGAAACACAACATCACTTTTATAGTGTAAAATGCAACACAAAATAAGACCAGACATCATTGTTGTTGAAAAAGTGATGGAAACACATCATCACTTTTACATTTTAAAATGCAAAAAATGATTTACAAAAGCACGACCATGACAAGCTAACATATCTAGAAACTATTTTTCACTTAACGCTGTGAATGGTTCATCCCCCTGTGGTGGTTTTGCTTGTCGAACAATTGTTTCACTTGGTTCATGCACCGACACTTTGTCTTTAAGGCGTTGTTGTGGGTGGAGCCTCCAACAAGTGGCTCTTTGATGGCCCCCTCTATTGCAATGACTGCAGTACATCTTCTTCCTCCAGATTTTCTTAACATGTTTATTTACCTGTTGTTGAGAGAGTCTTTCACGCCTCGTCCTGTTGTGTGTTGCTATTCTTTTCCAACACTTAGAAAATGTATGGTTATGTAATCCACAAAAGGTACATGTTTTTCGATTCCATGGTTTATGTTCTTCATTAACGACATGATTATAATCGAAATGAACATTCGAATGTTAAGAGTGGTTATACCTTTCCTTGATGTCTTTGTTGTAAGTATGGCGATCAGAGCTTGCCTCAGCTCTTTCCGTGCAATGGGCACTGCCATGGGATGATGGGGATGTGTTCCCATCATTCTCTTTCCTTGACGATTTCAACGATATCTCGAAAGCATCTGACACCTTCGAGCATTCTTCCTCAGTGTATCTCAAACCTTCAAATTGATGTTTACGCACAACCTCCAATGGTTGAGATATGACTTGGTTATTAACACCAAGTTCATTTTCCTCCTCGTGCCTTGTCCTAGTAAGGAGCCTCATGTTTGTCCCTGTAATTGGGATCTCCACATCTCCAACAGAAATCATACTATGTGACGACGAAACCAAAAGAAAATCAACATCTTTTACCTCCTTTGTCTATTTGGAGAGAACTGATGAGGGCTTCTCATCATTTGTTGTTGGTGGTTCGCTAGCTTTCTTGGCACATTCCCCAACTTCCTTTCTGACCTACCCAAGTCCTAGCTGACGGGGTAATTCCTCTACTTTGATGAGGTTTACAATGCCTTGGCCATTAATGCCCAAGCCTTTTCCTTCATACCCCATTTTCTTCAACAGTTTGGAGCCAATTCCTGTGGTATGATTTTAAAAAATAGTGAAATCATCATCAGGACACATACATGAATTTAGAGAATTACATTTTACCTCACAGGGTCACATTGTAGCTTTTCCAAGGCCTCATCCTTTGCTTGCAGTTTTCATAGCAAACTATGTTTCTCCTCTTTCTCTTCATGTAGAAGCATCTTCAATTTAGTGTTATCTGTTTGAAGACTTTGGTTGTTGTGCTTCAATTCTTCCAGGGCCTCTTCCATGGATTGCAACTGAAGCTGCAATCACTCCTTTTCCTTTGTCTCTTTCTGTAGAGTTTCATACATTATTTCCACCCTTTTGGAAATTTTGAGCATGTCTCGTACATTGCTTTTTCATCCTCTGTCGTTGCACGTTCCATTGCTCACGCTTGCAATTCACATCCACAAAAAGACTGCTCCGATACCACTTGATCCAGGTTCGGGTGTGACAAAGGACCCTTCCAAGACCTTTTACCTTCATGATGTGTTAAATTGCATTTTTAAAAGAACATCAATGAATACATCTGCATGTTGTAAAGAAGAGGAACATGACAATCATTAACACATGAAAACATAAGACGTTGATAACAGAGTTCGTCCAGGAGGGACTACGTCTACGAGCCCTGATGTTAAGATGGTGTAGGTCGCTGCATTAAGTGTTATCAATAGTGATGATGTACATAAGAGGTGATGTCGCTATCATACAAGGAAAATGCCCTCACGCAGGAGTGGCTCCAAGAGATGTTCCGCTGCAGGAAACTCTCATTCAAAAAGGTACTCCTATCAGTATGACACAAACTCATGCATGATGAGCATCCCGCCAACATGGCATAAAAGGGATCTCAATGCAAACATACATGGCGACATGAGTATCCCAGGAACATACAACAAAGGGATCTCACACAAAACATGACGAATCATGACAACAAATACATCCCACAAATGATTTTGCGTCACATCACGCAAGAATCATGAAAACAATTAAGAAACAAGATCCCACTTCAAACATCAAACATGGATCTGTGCAGCATAATGCATAGAAAAATAAGTACATGAACACACTGCATATACCTCACATCCTGGGGCCATATGAAGAAAAGGATGTCAACTTGCTGAAGCTGGTCACACCATCAATCTTGCGGCGTCGAATCACATGGAAATGACTGCTCGCAAATGAATGCAGACACCTGCATTCCACTTAGAAAAGTGTCCGGGAAATTAAATGAGCAAATGAAAAATCTAAATGCACCATCAGATTTGTGGCATCGAATAGTTGAAAATCCACTGTCAAATTTTTGAATTTTGAGAAAGTGCAAATTTGGGGCTCAAGGAATGTTTTAGATTCCTCCTAGATTCCTCAAAGATTCCCTCCTCCAGGTCCCCTGCAAATCGATTGCTCAAATCAGGAAATTGATTGCACCATCGAGTTTATGTCGCTGAGAGGTGTAAGATCGACATAAATTTTGTCCAATTTGGACACTGCAAAAATTTCACCCTCCTGGAAATTTTGCTAAATCATGGTTCCACCTGCAATAAATTAATTAAAAAACTGTGTCTTGGTTTCCATGCCCGCTCCTGGTTCCTCCATGTCTGGGTGCACTGTCGAAATGAAGGTTTATATAAGTTTTCATGGGTGGACTTATCAAAACAAAACCATTTGGTGTAATGGTTAAAATCCCCAAATAGTAAGGAGGATGTCGGGTGGTCAAACCTCGACCCCTCCATTTTAATACGTAGTTTGTTAAAAAAAACCACAACATATTTTTTTTTGGAATACTGCGTTAATCTTGGGTGTGCAGTTTTGAACGGCATACATCAGATGGCGTTTGTTTGTGTGATGGTTGTGTGTACCATAAATGAGGTTGTATTAAATGCTGTTGGTTATGGTTGTTGGTACGTATGTTACCACATGGGGCCGCCTGGTGGGGGCCAACTCACGTGGGCCGGGCGGGTTCAATCCCCACCGGCCTCACCTTAATCGTTTTTGTGTTTGGTATATGGGTACGTATGGTGAGGTGCGGGGTGGTGGGGGTAGTTGAATTTGAAAATTCTCAAACATTGACTGAAGGAGTCAATTTAACGAGGCAACAATTTCACCCGGAATCCAGCCAGAGTTGGCCAGATTCCGTCCGCCGTAAAAATTCCAAATTGTGTCTCCATTAAGCTTGCCTAGTTAGCAAAAGTGAACCAAAACTTTGACTTCCTCTATCTTCCTCATCGGGACTCAGATTGACGAATCGTTCGCACGACCACGATCACGATCACGACGACGATATCTTTAACATGAACCTAGTTCAAGCATAATCCAAACCCTTCCTGAGTCCTTCTGGATTTCTACATGTGTCTGGAGCCACCTGGATCAGTAAGAGAAGATGAAGTACCAGAGATGTTGAAAGCTTGTCATGATGAGCCATGTGGAGGACACTTTGTTGACAAAATTATTATTACAAAGTCCTTCTCTTAGGATACTACTGGCCTTGCCTTTTTAAGGATGCTAGAGAGTATGTTAAGAGATGTGATAGTTGTCAAAGGATGGGGAAAATAGCTCCTTCTGATAAGATGCCTCTATAACCTCAGGTACTTATTGAGCCTTTTGAAAAATGGGCTCTAGATTTTGTTGGTCCAATTACCTCATCTTTGAGACAAAAAAGGTACATTCTTGTTTGCACTGATTATGTTACAAAATGGGTAGAAGCTAAAGCACTTCTTTCTGCTACTGAAAATGATGTAATTTCATTTATTTTTGAGGATATCTTTACTCGTTTTGGTGTTCCAAGAAAAATTGTAGCAGATCAAGGTACTCAATTTACATCCAAGTTGGTACAAAAGACAATGGATGAATACAAAACCAAACATCGAAAGTCTACTCCATATCACCCTCAAGCAAATGGACAGGTGGAGTCCACCAATAAAGTCATTAAAGCAATTCTCACCAAAACTGTGCATCTATAGAGAAGAGATTGGGTAGAAAAGCTTCCAGAAGCTTTATGGGCATACCGTACCACATGGAGAAATACTACAGGACATACTACTTATGAGCTTGTCTATGGAAAA
>APFE030571853.1:46976-102490 GCA_000404065.3 Pinus taeda
AACCAACAATGGTTGGCATGTTTATACAGAAAATCTAAGGTGAAAATCAATTTTTGACACCTTAAATTTTCTTCACATTTGTTCTAAACCCATTTTCTTTATGTCCCACTCTTTTCTTTTTCAAAATAAAATAGCTACAAAATTATTGAGTTTCTACAACTCTAAGAGATTTTTGCAGCCAATTTGACAAAGATTTCTGATGGAATAATTGAAAGAGTGATTGACTCCCTTCACTGCAAGGCACTTGAAGACAATACAAATGACAACAACCAAAGGTTAGAAAGCAATAATTCAAAGGTATGCAATTCTTTAATTTGATAATAAGGATCAAAAACATTAATTGTATGAATTATATAGACATCGTACTACAAAATTCAAAATCATTATTACTAAGAGTTGATAGTATCGTGTCAACTCAGATCTAATCCGTCATTTACTCCTCATCATTATACCTACGCTCCAACCCACATCCCGATTTTATTGATCCGATCACCCAAATCATGCTCATTCATGCTCTCAACGTTATATTATATCACACTTCTTCATACCCTTACCACTCACACTCCCATCATTCACACTCTCGTTCTCATTACTCAGAAACTCTCTGAAACCCTCATACCTTGTCAAACAAACAATCTTCAAACAAAGATTCTCATCCATGGGAGTTATAGTCAGAACATAACCAACAAGAAGAAATTTTTCAGAAGGATATCCACAGACGAGAATCGTTACAAAAAGCACAGTGGCTGGAGTTTATGGAGAAATTTGATGGTTTCCACAAATAAGTAACCTTCATCAGAGCCTTTGATGGGGTGGAAGTCGAGATATGGGACATAAAATTTACAGTGACAAAATTCTTTTGTTTCCGAAGCTATTGGATTGTCTCGAATTGGAGAAAAATGGTTTAAAAAGAGAAGTATTGAGAGAGAAGACTAGAATTTTTATTTATTTATTTATTTTTATTTTTTGTTTTTGTTTTTGTTTTGTTTTTTTTTTGTTTTGTTTTTTGTTTTTTGTTTTTTGTTTTGTTTTGTTTTGTTGTTTTGTTGTTTTTTGTTTTTGAATAACCCTAGCAAGGACACCACCATTTTCTAGAAGGGCATTTCGAGCACAACATTGAAAAGTAAGTGGAGAAATTTACTTCTGATAATTCAAAATTTTGTTATTTGTGAAGGGAGGTTTGGATGCATGTTTTTCTATCATATCCGACTGTTGATGAATTTTATTGAGGATAATGAAATAAATATTCCATATTCCTTAATAGTCTAAGAAAGATGTCGGGGAACGTTCAAAGGAAAATTCAGTTTATAGAGAACACCATGTATCACCATGGTCTTATTAAAATCCTTGTTGAATTTCATCTTAAAAATATGGTGATAATTGGGAAATGTTTTTAGTGAGGAACCATTTTAAGGAAGATAACCAAGAACAACCGAGCAGCAGCAAAGCCAAGTGAGGGAGAAAAAGACAAATTGAAGAACCAGTGGGACAAGAACATCCAAGCAGAGTGAAGCCAAGAGAGGGAGAAAAAGAAAACTGAAGAACCAATAGAACAAGGACAACAACAGTCATGAGAGCAGTCAGAGTATGACATTCCTCTTGCAGAAATTTTAGAGAATATGAACAAGAAAGATGTTAGAAGAAAGAAAGCCAGCCAAAAGACAGAGAGCACACCCAAAACAGAGAAGCCTAAGATAGAAAGAAATAAAGAAAAATTCAAATGCCTCCTGTGGGAAGCTTAAGAAGAAGTACCAGACTCAATCCAACAACAAAAGAACGATCTACAAAAAGTATGGAGCATATCGACTTAGAAGCAGAGGACAACGCAAGTGTTTCTCCACCAACTTTTATCACACCTCCTTGGAGTCCAAGCCAAAGAACACAAGAAATTGATCCTATACAACAAGAGATTTATGATTTTGAGTCTCTAGAGAAAAGAGATGTGACAAAAACATCAGCTTCAAATCAAGAAGAAGTCCAGTTTAGTAAACCACAAGAAACTCTAGCGATAAATGTTTTAAAACAAGAAATTTTTGAGTTGGAGACACTAAAAATGTACATTCAAAAGGAGAATCAAATCCTAAAAGCGCAGAGTGAAATCCAAATGGCCAAGAGTGACAATCTCCTTTTACACCTAAGTCTTTGGTATAAGAAAAATAAGAAGTTGAAGCAGAAAAACAGAGTTGTGCAAAGGCAAGTCATAAACGTGAAGTACAAGATTCTCATGAAAAAGCCAAGGATGGCAGTGGATGGAAAGAAAGGGAAAAAGATGAAGTTGGATGTACTTGTAGAGGTCTCAAAAGAAATGCAGTAATTAAATAGGAGACATCAGTTTTATGTTTTGCATGAGGACGTGCAAAGACCTCATCATGGGAGAATGTAGAGTCTCACGAATGTTTTGTTTTTGACACCATTTTCATCCATTTTTCCTCTTTTCATCATTTCTATCAACTCAAATAAACAATAAAACTATATATTTTGACATGGTAAGGTACTCAGATGTCTTATTTTTCATATTTATAATGTGTCTTATTATTAAGTTAAAAGATTGTAATAGCTATAGAATTAACACGATTTTGTAGTTGTTTCATGATTCCACAGCTATCTCCATGGTTTTCCAGGTTCTAGTACGCCAGCCAAGCAAAGAAGCACATGGGCATATGAGGATTGATCTCCTCCTATTCGCCTGAGCCAAATCATCAAGGAAATCACCCAGTGGCACAGTCAAAGAAGCAGGTCAATACGTGGATAAACAGAGAGTGAGAGTTCAAATAAATCATAACTCTCTGATTTTCTTTCCAAATAGAAAATCGTCGAGAAATGTTAAATTTTCCGTTATAAGATTATCATTTAGATTAGGATTGTTTTAAGTTTTCAAGGCATGAAAGTATCAATCTGTTAAGCACAAATGCTATATATTTAACTCTGTAAACAGAAAGCGAAAGACATATATGTAATATTTAATTGACAGTTTGAAGTTTCATAACTCTGTTCCTTTTTAATTGAAGAAGCATTCTCATCGATATCATGCACAATTAGATATTGAATTAAAGTCTTAAAACCTGCTATTTTGTGTAGGGCCCTTGCAGACATTGGAGGTTCATTATTTCATTTTTAGTTCAGTTCATTTCATTTTTATTATTTCGATAATTGCATTATCATAGCTTCAATCTCTTTGTAATTACTTGTTTACAATATTTCATTTGTTGCCTTTCGATTTCAAATCATTTGTATGCTTTCTAAAATAGGACTATGTACATAATCCTCTTCTTTTCATAAGCAAATATGTTTGATTAGATCACATTCCTTCTGCTTTTGTTTTCATTCTTTCAAAAAGATTGTTAATTACATTATGTAGATCTTAACTTAGATTGCTTTATAATTTTTTTTTTTTTGAATAGAAGCGATTCTTTGTAGAGCAGAAATAATTGTCTTTCTAGAACATAAGTGGTTTAGGTAGTTTTGTTTTTATCACCTTGCATAGTAAATCTTTTTAAAACTAACAATATTCAGTTAAATAGGATCATGATAGCTATTCTTACTTTCTTTTTTTATAAGAGTTGATTGTAGGAATTTTAGTTGTAAATATTTAGTTTTAATTAGGAACATAGGAATAAAAAAAAAATCCTTAAAACAAACACGATCATCATCTTAATAAACTCAAAAAGGATTCTAGCATATATAGTGCATTTGCATTTCACAAGTTTACAAACTCTGGTCGATAATTTATGTAAGCAATTTAAGAACATTGAATTGACTAAACAAGCTTGATGATAGATATTTCCAGGTAGTAGCCTGATGACAAAGATTTCTGGGTAGTAGCCCGATGATAGATATTTTAGGGTAGTAGCCCGATGATAGATATTTCAGGGTAGTAGCCCGATGACGAATATTCTGGGTAGTAGCCCGCTGATAGAGATTCCAGGTTGTAGCCCGATGGACAGAGGGTGGTATCTTTTGCTCCCCATGATTATTCTTCTTTAGATTTGTGAATGTTTCAGCAGATAGAGTTAAGCAGAGATGGAACACATGATAACAAGATGACATATTGATCAATGGAAATATTTTTACATGGAATTCTCCTTAGTTGAGAGGGAGTATTAAAATATGCAAATGTGGTCAAATTTCACTTTGGACTACTCATTTGGTGTAGATAATGATGGCATTGAGTTCCTATTTTCGAGAGGACCAAAATCAACCTAAATATCACCCCGTTTGGATAAGAAGAAGTTGGTTTTTGATTTTATGTACCCACTCATGTATATTGGGTTAGCTCGGCCTCACTCAGATGCACACTTGGACAGGTCAGCCTCAACGTCAAATGGATATTGTTGGATAACCCTATAAACCTATAAATAAAAGTGACCTATAAGCTCATTTGGACATCATCACATCGAAGCATGTTCTTCTCTTTTATCTGATTTGGTTCAAAAGGATCGGTGAAGGAAAGGTTGTATAGGGGTCTGAATTCTCAGGTCTAAAGCTCACACAAGTTAAGGTTTCTATTCATGGTTGCACACACAACATTGGGATATTTCAATCACAGACACACGCACAACCACACACTTTCTAAGGCCAAGGGAGTGACAGGGAGCTAAGTTGCATGCATGTCAACCTAAAGGGAGCGTCTCGGGATTTGACTGTAGTTGACCATCATCCAAAGTTTTCTGCAGCTGACTGAAGTCTGAAAGAAGTTATCTCTGATATATTCTGCCACTGCAAACTAGTTTATGAAGTTATTGGGTTGTATTGTTGATGACATTGTATTGGGCTCATTGTACTCTTTGTTGAACATTTTAGGAAAATCTAATAGAAGAATAATTTCAAAGGGTTTTCCCCTTAGTGGGGTTTTTCCCTCATCTTTGACCAAATCTAGTGTGTCTTGTTAATCTGTTGATTGTCTTCTTTGTCATTGCATTCATTGTTCTATCTTCAATTATTCTTGATGGATGGAAAGAATAATTGTAATTGGAAATATTGTTAATTGAAGTTTGGAATTGGGCTAAAGTAATTGATACATCATAGAACAATCTAAAAAGTAATAGGGCAGACTATCTTGGATCATCATGAATCCTATTTCGACATTCTTCAATCCCTATAGCACTTTCACAAGCATAGAATGAATCTTGATAAGATGATGGAGAATATTAATCATCACCTTGGCATTCCCCCAACGGTAGGACAAAATTCAACATCTGGTAGCACCTATCCCAATTACAGGACTAGATTCAGACCCCTCAGCCTGATTGCAGTGTGGTTATGGTGTGTGATTTCTTAGTTGTAGCTTCTTTTGTACAAGGCTAGTCAGGTCAAAGTTTAGATATAATTTGATCATTTTTGTATCTTTTTAGTTTCAATTGGCTCTATCATCCTTAAGGAGAGTATATTCTTGGATCTGGTTTGGGCTCCCTTGTGAGAGACCGACCTGAATTTTGAAAATTGTGATGCAAATCCCCATTTTTTCAAATAATAGAATTTAACCCACAAAAAAAATTACAAAAAATTGATTAAATTTCAAATTTTCATATTGAAATTTAATTAATAACCATTTAAATAATTAATACTTACAACCAATATACATCAATCTTAATCACGAATCTACGAAGCCCCGAGAGGGATCGAATCTCTTGGTATGCAACCCTATTTTAGAGTGCAAAACTTGAAAAAAGGTTTGCACCTCAACAAATTTAATCTCTCTTAGGGCTTGATAAATCTATGGTTAAAATTGATTTTTATTGGTCCCTCTCTCTCTCTCTCACACACAAACCCCATGTGTATTTCTTCATTATTTAAATTGTATTTTTAAATGCATAAACGGATATAATGCCTTGAATTCCCCTTCAACACTTGTGTAGACTACAAAATGAAACTTGCAATTTCAACAAATCTTTGCAAGGTTTTAGACAAAATTGACCAAAAAATATACCTAAAAATGACCAAAATGTAAAATAGTAAGGCTATTTAAAATGTTTTAACCATTATTTTTTTTGGTCAAATGCTTTATATAATATATATGCATAGTTCATTAAAATGTTTTACTTAACATGCGCATTGAAATATTTTATTTATGAAATGCATTGTCCATACTAAAATGTTTTTCTATTATTAATATGTGTTTATATATATGTATTTTTTTATAGTAAATTGTTCTTTGCATTATCACTAAATCAAGATGTTACATATATAACAGCCATAGGCTTATGATATTCTACCGAAAGGAGAGAGTAGAAGATTCAAAGAAAGGCATCTATGCTCTATCCATAGAGCGACATACAATTGAATAACGATTGATAGTGGAACCAAAATAGGATTAGAAATCCCACAAAACTGAACCCATAAAAATTATACATATTGAGTACACTATAATGCCAAAAGAACCAATGCCACAATTATAAACGTAATTGAGACTAGATATAACATCATAAAAAGAAGAGACAAATGTCAGTTAGAGGAGTTGGACACCTCTATATGAACAAAACTAGTGGTTGGGGCTACTAGACTGTGAGGCTTCTTGCAATTGAGGTGTGCTTCGATGTGGGCTAGATGGGAGCTCATGAAAAGGGTGTGAGTGTGTAGGTGTTTGACCTCTTAATGAATATGTTCAAGCAATGAAGCCAACTGAGAGCTTTCCTCACCTCTATCTTGTAATACTTTCCCAATTAATGTCTTAGTGTGCCAATAATCTTGTATAGCTTGAAGGTATTGATTCCTTGTTGCTCTTGTGTGACTCACATTTGGGATCCAACCCATTGAAGCTACATTAAATTTCGTATTAGAAAGGGAGTAATGCTCCTACAAAATTTCTTCTTTAGCCAAGTGAATTTCCACTATGATATAGGAGGGAGTGGAAGAAGAAACATCCCTTGCCACTTTCCTAGCTTGAGCCGCAACATAGGAGATAGCCTCCCTGGAGTTGGAGGGCCCCACAAGCCTGCGACCACCAACTTTGCGATGTGGCCTATTTCTATGCTTGGGAATGATGCCATTGAAAATATAGAAACTTAGAAGAAACCCAACAACTCCTACGTGATTTTGAGCCAAAATCCAATATTAAGTAAACTCAGAACCAAAAAGTTGAAATAAAATTATTGTGACGAGAATTGTATTTCCAGATCCTAAGAGGATGGTTTCCAATGAATAAGGCTGCAAGGTTCCAATCACATATGGGATGAACCTTTCTTACAAAGTCGATTAAAGATAGAGAGACGACCTTGGAAAACAACAAGTGGGTGGGAAGAGAATTCCTTTCCAAAGAAATATGCTTGAAAAGTTTATTGTAAGGGATGACCAATAAGAAACAATAATGAATAAAGTCGTCCACAATGAAGTTGAAGATGTTGACCATAAATAGTATATTAACTTGGAATGTGTAGAAGATCAAGAAAATAAAGAATGGGAATGAAATTGAGATGAGTGGTAAGAAGATGATGATGACTTTACTAGGAAACTTAGTGGAATTTTCTCTCATTTTCTGACTTGCATTAGAAGATCTATTGAAATTTGTTTGGAAATCTTTGCATGTATTGACAAGCACAATAGTGGTTTTCTATCACAATTTTGCTTAGAATATCAATATCAAATGCAATTTCATATGTTGCTTAAAATGACATTCTTGTAACTATTCAAGATAACTGTTTCTTTGGGCTATATTAAATCTTCCTAATAATGATTTGAATCCTATTTGTTGTATATTATAGAAGAGCAAATGCATAAGAAAATATCATAACTTATTTATAGAATATTATCCTTCTTAGTACATGTATTAGTTATACTTTTAAATCATTACCTCATTGGCACTTGCAACTATTGGAATTTATAAACAAATTTAAAATGATGGTTCATGTATTTTTATGAAATAGACATATTACTACATAATCACATAGCATGGATTATGAAGTTGCCATATTGAAATTGTCATTGGTTACATAAGCGCATAACATGAAAATACATTGCCTAACATATTCAAACTCTCACGGGGATACCCCATGTACTTGGGAGGCACATGCATTAACCACTCTACCAAAATTTTGTTTTATAAATCAACATTTATTCCAAATATATATATCTGCATGCTTGTTTTATTTCACTTGAAAAGTCCCATGATTTGTATAAATAATTGTAACGATGGAGAGTATATAATTGCAAGTGTTTGTGAATTGGGTTTATCTCGTGTAGTTGGGAGGAATGACTGGGATCCTCTTTATATAGGTTTGATTCTGGAAAGTCACACTTGCTCTTTCTATGATTTCCATGGAAAAACATATACTTTTGTGAATCAATTGTTAGTTTTAAAGAAATTAAAAATATAGATTAGTCAAATGTATTCAATGATGACATATAAATACCAAACATCCTTACTGTTGGTTTAAATCAAAATTTTGAAGCTTGTTTATGTCTCAACTTAGTTTTCATGGGTTGTTTTTCAATTAAAGAAGTAGGATAAAGTATTGCTTCTAATGCATGTCAAGCTTGGACAATAAGGAAAAATTCTTAATTTGATGGTCACGACTTTGACAATGAAAGCAATTATTCAAAAGGTTGATATGTCTAATAGTTTTAGGAATAACATTTGGGAAAAATTTGATAAAAACCTATTCCTGTAGGTCTTACAACAAGTTGACCCAAATGTGAATATGCCTTTGAGGGCAAGGGTTAAAAAATCATTGGGGCTAATGGAAAACAAACTACCTATGAAGAGTCAAGATGGGCTTGAGGATATCCTAGAATTGCACGAGGAGGTTTGGTAATTCAACCCAAACAAGATAATGCAATGGAAGACACTCATATGTTGAAAAAGTCCCATACCACTTAGACAATACGAAAAGGGTATTGTAACAACTCTCAAGGCCATGAATAAGAAACTTTCATGCATGGTTATCACCTAAGGGTGACTATGACTATTTTACAGAACACTACTAGGGCATTATATAGGTCGAATGATATGACATTATAAACATAGGAACTTCACTTCATGTTAAAATTGTCTTCTTATTATATTCTTTGGCTATTTACACCTAATGTTATCTCAAGAATCCATTAATGAATGAATAAGTTTCCTTCCTTGCAACTTGATCTAGTACTTCATTGCTAAAGGGTCATGAACATAGGTTGCATTCAATCTTCAAGCCCCAAAAATCCATCTAGACTATAATGTATCCTCCCACCTTATTATCCTAGATGACTATTGGATTGACCCAATATGACTCCTCTAGAAGGATTATTAGTACAACCACAAACATCTTGTCAATCTCTTATTTTACCATTTCTTAATTTGGTCCTAGGTTTAGTCCATAATTTTTTTTCTTAATGGGATTGACATTCATATTATGTTCTATTCACATCTTGCTAAGATCCTCTTTGATCCCTCTCAATTTATTGAATTTTTGTGAGAAACTATATGCACATTCCTTGAGCAAAGCCACAAACTTCAATACCATTTCATTGCCATATTAGTTTCTTATGGATACCAATCGAGGCTTGTCATTTGCACCAGTGTTCAATTGTTTTATCTTAGAAGGCTTACTGTATATCTCCTATATAGGGTATTCTACTATCTCCTTCACTAATATTTATCCTTATGATTCCTAAAATTGGAAGTGTTGCAACTTTCATGGGTCTTCATCCTCTTCCAATGTTTCAATTACCTTGGCACAATACTAAAAAAGTCCAACAACCATCTCCCTAGTTTTGGTTTCTAGTAATGTGTTTTACATACATATTATTGTAGATTGTCTAACCTAATATTAAATAAGAACGAGTTAATAAACATTACAGTAGAAATGATACTAAGTGTCATACTTAGATATAAAAATGTTGAGGATAACACTTTTTTGAGAGTCTCCCATTTGTGAGTTCGTTGATAGATTTCCATATGTAGGTACTAGGCCTTAGAGATTCAACTGAAGGTGTAAAAAACTTGTGGACCCAATACTAAGCCTTCTCTAGTGCATTTTTGAATGCACTCATTTTCATGCAGGAATGGATTTGTCTTCCTATCATAAGCTTTAGGAAAGGTGATTGAGTCTTTTTTCATCCCTAGAATGTCGATAACTTATTGCTTGGGTGGTAGGTTAAAATGATGCCACAACATTAATCAACTCTTGTCCCAACTTTCAATGTGATCTTATGAGTATCCCACCATTTATATTGTGTGGACACAATGCCACATCCAAACTTGGTACTGACTACTCTTTTTGTATCATTAAACACATGTCTTCCATAAAATATTCAACACCACCTACACCTTAGAAGATGGGATGGTTTTGCAGTTTTGCACCTATCCATCGCACTGATATATTCAAAATGCAACACCAAGATGAAATATCATGGTTGCATTCCTACCAATCTTGAAGGGCCTCTTGATTTCCCGAGGCAAGGATCAAATACTTTGCCAACTCATAGCTCCATTGACTGTGGGATTGATATATTCATCCTACATCATATCCATCGAGTTATATAACTAATTTATTGCTACACCATCTAAAACATTGTCTGCGAGCTCTGCATACCAGCCCCCTAAAATAGGATTGTTGGTTATATCGCACTCATTTCACTAGCTTCTAAAGACATCCCACACCTCCCACATCCTCCCCCCATTACTTCAAGTTAGTAATGACTTCTTTGTCATTTTCCATTCAAACCCAAAGAAATGGGGAAAGTATCCTTTTCATTGATGTTCTTGATGACCTTGGGATCCACCATTGTCTTCACAATAATTTTGAGATTAACCTCAACATTTTGTAGGCGGATAATGGGGGGATTTTGCATTTGTTTTCTTGCTACAACTAGATGGGTGAGTATACTAGATGTAAGCTCCCAATCATTTCCCATCATTTCTTTGGAAGAATGTTCATGTTATATCCCAGGTCCAACACAACATCCAAACCTCTCAACCATGGATTTTGACATCCATCTTGAACTCTTCACCTCACTCAGTTTTTTGTTTGTCTGTTTTGATTGACCCATCAAATTTGTCTCTCTACTAAGGGAATATAAATGGGTTCTTCTTTCCCCTCTTGCAATAAGTTAATCAAATGTGGACCACCACTTCCTTATCAATGTTTCATCATCTAGGATTCCAATGAGAGAATGGAAGACGCTGCAAATTACTTTTGTTGGGTTAGCATCTATGATGGCTCCTCATTGTAGTCCTGGTATCCTTCTTCCATAGGTGATCAAGCTGATTCTAGGCAGTTTCTTGTTGCTTGCATCATTCCATATCATACTAACCTCTTCCTATCGTGCTTCTTTGAAATGATCCTTATGCTTTACTGCATCAAAAACAAGATCCACATGAGCAATTTCCCTTATGTTGGAGGCTCCTAGTGGTCACCTTTAACACCTATAAGAGCTCTTCACTTGGTTACCACATTAATCTTGGGGCTATTCCCCCTCTGATGTTCTAGGGTTTGGAGATATCACCAAGTTTTTGCTTCGTTGTCTTGTCTTCATCTTTCATTTAGCTATTAAATATAAACAATCCTCTATTGTGTGACTTGTAGCCTTGTAGTGGCCACATCACACTCTCATAGGTTATGGATAATCCTGGGAGATATGTCCTATCTCATCACAATTGTAACATGTAATTGGTCTTTTTCTTCTACCATATGTTCCTTCTTAATAGCCTCCTCAATATCTACATCTATAGCCCTTGCCATATCCTCTTCTCCCCCATTCTTTAACAAATCTAAAGTTTGTCCCCTCAGAAGGGACTCCCTTTGAATTCTCTACAAGCACTTGTAAGGCACAACAATTCTTAGTGGAGTGAGTATTTATCCTATAGAAGTTGTCCAAAATGGTGGTTTGAGAAAGTGTGTACTTTTGTAGCAATGGGAAAATTGTAGAGGGTGGTCGTAGGTTTGGAAGCTTTCACAATATTTATTTGCCACATTTCCTAGGAATATATTAGGTGGCAAGGTTGAGTTAGGATTTGAAACCAAACTCTTAGAGAGGGGGAATCATTTAGTGTGCGACCCCATGTCTTGCATATGATACACTATATTTTTTCCCTCCATACCTTGGCTTGATTCATCTCATGGAATTTTTCTATCAAGGCTGACCACTATGATTGGAACCATGCAAGCTCAAGCATTGCACTAGTTGAAGTCTTAGTTGCCTCTTAGATATCCTTCCATTAAACTCAATCCTCATGATTTGGTAAAAGGTGTCCCGCTGTGTGGCCCACTTTTATTGCATTAGTGGCACTTTAGTCAAAGGTATAAGACCCTGAAGCATTGCACTAGTTGAAGTCTTAGTTGCCTCTTAGATATCCATCCATTAAACTCAATCCTCATGATTTGGTAAAAGGTGGCCCGCTGTGTGGCCCACTTTTATTGCATTAGTGACACTTTAGTCAAAGGTATAATACCCTGAATTAACCACTCCTTGTTTTGGGTCTCATTTATTGGGTAAGGTATGCTATTGATCTGGTCGCAACGCACTAATCAATTTCCCAAGCACTCTCACCAATGATTTGCTTAATCTCTTTCAACTTAGCATAATTATGCTATTTTGAGCTCATCATCTAAAACTTGGCTACAAATGTCACCATTACTTCGTTCCATGTCTTAGATGCACCCTAGAGGTTTGTCTATATAAACTTCATATATTACTAAAGACTAGCCTACACCACAATGTTGTTTGGTACTCTACCACTTAATGTTTATAGCCATAATTCTCTTTGCACTCAAAATTATTTCACATGAGAACCATTGTTATTCTACATCATTGTCACCCTTCCTTGAAAACTTAGAAGTTGCATCATTGTATTGTCATTAGGTCTTGCCACACTATTGGCCTAACTATTCACCAAAATGGGACCTTGCAAACTTGGTCGACTAACTACATTAGTCCCTCTAGTTGAATTAGAAACAAAATTCACTATTGCATTTCCATTTCTACCCACATTCCCACCTATCCATTGCTATTCCCCAAGCTATTTTCAAGGGTTGCTTTTAAATCAAACTAGAAGAAATATTAATAATTACCTTAGTTCTCCCAACACATGAAAGAGGCGATGACTATTCCAAACTAGGCGTAAGCACCTTTAAGCTATAATATGTTTATAGCTCCTATTTCTCCTCCTTTAAATAATTGGAACATGTCATTGAGTGACCCACGATTTTGTGACTTGATTACCATACCCTCTTCTATATGTTAATAAATGTTTCTTCTCACACAACTTCACTCTACAATGTCTCTACATTGATTTAAACATGTTCACCCTCTTATTGCACTTCCCCTATCATGCTCTTTGCTTCCTACAATGCTCCTCTTTCTTTCATTCTTCTTCCCAAGCTCACTAATGCCACCAATCCACATTGTTTCAACTACTAGCCGACTTTCACCCCCTATTTTCACAACTTTTCTAACTTCTTTAATCATACTTTTGTGCTTCCCTTCTCTTTTTAATCTTTATAGTCACCATTTATGCTTCTCATCAAATCTCCCTTATCCTCTTTAGCCATCACTTTTCAAATATTACATCTTACTTTAAATTCTAGTGCATTTTATCTTAACCTTGTGCTTCTTCCACGACACCTTTTGCCCCTTGTGACAATTTTATCCCCCATAACTCTACTTTTTCCTAGAGATTTTAACCTCAAACCTATTAAGAACTAAACCCCACACAAACTAATTAATATACACCTATTTTTAAAAACTTTTTATGAACAATTAAAAT
This sequence comes from Pinus taeda, assembly GCA_000404065.3. Lineage (NCBI taxonomy): Eukaryota > Viridiplantae > Streptophyta > Pinopsida > Pinales > Pinaceae > Pinus > Pinus taeda. The sequence continues at coordinate 60,658 of APFE030571853.1, forward strand.
CTCAAAGTACTTTGATTAAAACCTTAAATGAATCAAATCCAAAGTATTTTGAAAGGGGTAGCCTATTTGTTCTACATTTTAGATTTTCAGTTTAATCTGTGTAAAATTCTGCAGTGATTTTTTTAAATCACAGATCTGAATTATAAACTCTTCACAATTTGACTGCTTCATTAATTTTTTTTAGAGTGCTAAAACCATATATACATTAAAAAAAACATATTTTAAACAATAAAACCCAAAATCCAATTTTTTAGAGTGCTAAAAGCATGTATGCATTAAAAAAAACCATTTTAAACAATAAAGCTCAATCTTAGCATGTTTTGACAACGCCTTGGCCATGAGAGAGTGCAGTTTCCTACCAACCATGAATCGAGCACCAATTTTCTCAAGGAGAGATGCCATGTGATATTGCAGTTGCCATTTCTAAATAGTTTCAAATAGGCTTGGTTCATACCCTTTTTATGGAGCTGGGTTTATTAAAATTGTCCATGGCTGGAATGAAAAGTAATTATATAAATCCGTCGCCTGAGAGATTCGAACTCTCGCGGGGAAACCCCATGTACTTAGCAGGCACACGCCTTAACCACTCGGCCAAAGCGACGGGGTTGAAACTACGTTCTCATTTATTTAGTTACCTCCAATATCAGATGCGTACAGTGACAATAAACCTAATTCGATGACTCTCTTCCTCATTCCCGATTTCTTTCTATTTTCTTCTTGGTGCGCGTGTAAATTGGGGCAGGGTATTCATGCGATCTTCTTTTGATCAGATTATAAACTTAATGAATGGCATTGTAATTGTGGTCACTAAGAAGATGAATGAAGAATGGGGTTCTTTGATAATTAATTTGGGTTTAATTTTCGTGGAGATTTATAATTGTTTTTTTTATTTATAATTTTTTATTTTTATATAGAGTAGTTACAATATCAATGAGGAGCAGTCAGACCTGGTTGGATATGTGAGGTTTGTAGATTATTATTTAGGTGTGTAAATCAAATATTAATTTATAGGCTTTTTAATTAGTTATACTATTTGCTCATGGGGTTTTGGATTAATGGTGAATGGGTGCGTTGTTAAGGCACTCTTTGCGATAGGTCACTGGTTCAAATCCCCGTGGGTACTTAGGTTAGTCTAATAGATAAAAAAAAAAATTAGTTATACTATTTATATAGATAATCAAATTCTATTTTCACTATTTTTTGGATCCATTATGTCATATTTATATAGTTTTTGTATGAGTTTTAAAGTTAATTAACTATGCCATATGTATATTAAAATTATATGACTAATTATCTATTCTAATTTGTGTTGTGGTGGTTTGAATTCTATAAAATATTTTTTTTGATAAAAAGAATTTGAGATGGAAAATAATTTGCATATTGGATACATTTATGAGTTTGATGAAGGAGTTGCTAGTCTCAATAGCAAAACAAATAAGTTGGACAAACAAATGTCCTATGTTACTTAGATGCTACAAAATTTGAACATCATCATTAAAACATTGTTGATGGGTATTTGAAAGAAGTGTTGTGTACCATTCCAAATATGAAATCAAGCAACATTCCCTCAATACCACTTCCAAATTTGGATATTTATTTCTTAGTGTATAGACCAAGGTTGATTCCACTCTATGATGGTCGTATTGATGCTCTATGATTTAATGCACAATAACTCAATTTTCTATGAGGTATAACAACACATTAGTAGAGACAAAGTTGTCTACACAAAGTTTTGGCATGCAAAAACTTTATTATGGTAGGAGAATTTAAGTTAAGGGCAAAGAGTGATACTCACGTTGATGTGGGATGAGTTTAAAATTGTTATCAAGGAAAAGTTCTATCCTTGAAACCACTTGAAGGAGAAACACTATAAAAACATGGGAATACTTATGTCAAAGTTAAATCAACATGTAGAGGTAACCTACATTTAAGAATTCAATCATTGTATCACTTAAATCATAGTGATGGGCAAAAATACAAGTTAGTTACCAATTTCATTGGAAAATAATTTTCCAAATTCAAAAAGAACTTGAGATGTATGATGTATACTTATTGAATGATTCATATCAAAATGCAAAGTTAGTAAAAGCAAAAAAGAGATGGAGAAAGACAAATGTTATTGTTGCCATTACTTCCCATTAAGAAAATAAGATTATTGTTAAGAATGGTATGCCAAATAAGTAATTCATTGGGACAAATGGTATGCCAAATAAGTATTTCAGTGGGACAATGTACGTTGCCAAACAACTAACAAAAGGATAAGGTAATGCGTCAAAGAAAAAAAATTGCTTTATGTAACTATTACGAGTCGATAAGGCCTCTAATAAAGGATTTTTGAAGACTATATGTAGAGAATCGTAGAAAACCTGTTTAGACATGACAAGTAGAGAGATTTTTCATTCCGTGAATTTGTAATCAAATTAGACATTTCCTTGAAACCGATGATTTGTTTTAATTTATGAAGTTCAAAAATTTATTCTTTGTTGTAGCCTCGTTTAAGGAGGAGCTTGTGACCACATAATTAGATAATGTTAGCCAAAGAGATAAGAAGCAACAACAAAAAAGCATAACTGACCACAACCATGCATTTTTGAACCTTTAAGCTCCTTAGGTTGGCTTAGTGAGATTAAGGATTGACTTGGCCAATCCAAATGGAAAGATTTTTATATCTCCAAGGTTATATTAAGAAAGTAGATTTCCATGTTGTGTATTTTATGTGTTGTGCATTTTTGGAAATCCCAACCTCTAGATTCAATCTCCAATATATAAACGATGGAAGAAATAATACATATTAGGCAAGTTTGGGTGACCATATTCAATGATCAGAATGGAAATATCTAATGCCATAGTGCTAGTCTTTATCAAAGCTCAAAGGTTTATTAAGGCCTCAACTTAGTTTTCATTTCTTGTTGTACGACCAAAGAAGTAAGATAATTTTTTTTGTCCACTTAATATTGACATTGGACAACAAAGGGGAATCCTCAATCCAATGGTCATGACTTTGGAAATGAAAGCAAGTATTCAAAAGGTTTATATACCTAACGATTTGAAAAATGACTTTTGGGCTAGATATAAAAAAAAACCATTCACATAGGTCTTGTGACAATCTGAGCAAAATGCAAATATTCCTTTGAGGGTGAGGGTTAAAGCATTATTGAGTCTCATGGAAAGTGAACTACTTAGGGGCAGTGGAGATGGAGATGGGCTTTAGGATATCCTAGAATTGCATGGGTAGGCATGGTAAATCAACCTAGATAGGACTCATAACTGAAAGTTTCTTTTGCCAAGTTCTCATATCACTCAAACAATACTACATGATGATCATTGCTACACATTAAGGGTCATGCATGATCACCTCTTAGGCATGATTAGCCTCTTTGAAACAAAGTTAGATAAGGCTTTTCTTATAATCCTAGTCATAGTGCAAATCTTGTTATGTGTTTTCCAAGTCTGTTTAACCTATGCCCTAATGGCATATTATGGGAAACTCTATGTGTGAAGTAACCTAAAAGTGTTTGATGACGAGGAGATCCATCAACATGAATTCAATACCTTCAGGTAACCTTTTTAAAGAAACTTGCTAGGAAAATTCCATGGTACTATTTCTAACATTGGCATTAACTTCAATAATGTAGTGTACCTCTTTGAAAATATAAGATATTAACTTAACAATAATGAATCCAAACAATAAACAACAAAAGAATGAACAAAATGATGTGGAAAAAACCCTTGAGGTATGGTAACACCATTAATTATTCCTTAAGGAAGGAAAACACCCACAATAAATTCTTATTACAATTACAATATTCTTCACAAAACATTTTATTACATCGCTTCTACTTCTTTATATAGTTCTATTTAATCTCCTTGGAACTTTCCAGTGAAGGAAACTTCTAGTAAGTCTTCTTACAATTATTGCTTTCACTCTACTAGTTGGGCTTTATATATTAGAGATGGTCTCCATGCATAGCAATTTATCTATCACTATGCCTCCCTAGATACCCATATTATCATCCCTAGGTAAATTACAAATAAAGAATCCTCACAAAACCTGTAAAGTGATATCAAGAACTTGGGTGACCATTTAGTCCCCTTTAGCCTAAATATGATGGCTGAGTTAGGGATTGCGATGCAAAAAACAATAGTCACACTTTGTTAAATTTGATGTTTACCTCGATTAGATGACTAATAATGCATCTAAAGCACTCAACTATTTCCTTTTCTATTTTGATCAGAGACCTTAAAATGATCTTATTTCATTCTACTTTTTAAACCATTCCAGTTCTAGAAAATTAATTTAATGGCTTACCTGATTTTGATTTCACCCTTGAGGCAAAGGCACTGCAATGTGCATTTTGATCTTAACACTTCGTTTTGTATAATTTATTCCTCTCTTTTCCCTTGTTAGTGCTCCTTCTTTGTTGCTTCTATCCATCTTCAATGTCCTTATTTTCCCAAGCTAACATTGTATGATCTTAGTCGCAATGCTTGACTTTTCTAGTTCAAATGATCTAGCTATTGTTACAATAGTGTCCAAAGTAAGGATGGCTAAGTAATCATGTGTAACCACCTCCTCCACTACTTAATTTGAGATGATCCTAGGTGATAAATTAATTTTATGTTTAATTCCAATTTGTATGGAGCAATGCTCAAATTCAAAGGAGGTAACATAGGGTTGCCTATCTCACCATCCTCTTTTTCTATATCTTACTTTTCTAAATCATGAATGTTTATTACCTCAAATATGTATATTGTATTGATAGTTGTTACCTATTAGGCTCAATAGATTAATAAAATTGATTTTTGATTTTCATTCATCTTATAATACATGTTGCAACAATGCTCAAATTCAAAGAAGGTAACATAAGATCACCTATCTCACCATCCTCCTTTTCCACATCTTACTTTTCTAGATCATGAATGTATATTACCTCAAATTGTATTATATTAATAGATATTACTTATTAGGTTCATTGGATTACTAAAATTGATTTTTATTTTTCATTCATATTATATTACATAGGGTACTTTGTTCTAGCTTGACTGGGCTTTTGCTCAATAAAACCTTAAATGAATCAAATCCAAAGTATTTTGAAAGGGTTAGTCTATTTGTTCTACATTTCAGATTTTCAGTTTAAATTGTGTAAAATTCTGCATTGATTTTTTGAAATCACAAATCTGAATATAAACTCTTCACAATTTGACTGGTTCACTGATTTTTTAGAGCTCTAAAACCATATATGCATTAAAAAAAACCTATTTTAAACCATAAAACCCAAAACCCAATCTTTTTAGAGTGCTAAAATCATATATGCATTAAAAAAAACCATTTTAAACAATAAAGCCCAATCTTAGCATGTTTTGACAACGCCTTAGGCCATGAGAGAGCGCAGTTTCTTACCAACCATGAATCGAGCACCAATTTTCTCAAGGAGAGAGATGCCATGTGATATTGCAGTTGCCATTTCTAAATGGTTTCAAATAGGCTTGGGTCATACCTTTTTATGAAGTTGGATTTATTAAAATTGTCCATGGCTGGAATGAAAAATGATTATATAAACCCGTCGCCTGAGAGATTCGAACTCTCGCGGGGAAACCCCATGTACTTAGCAGGCATACGCCTTAACCACTCGGCCAAAGCGACGAAGTTGGATTCAGATTCTCAATTATTCAATTACTTTCACTCTCGAGATGCGTACAGTGACAATAAACCTAATTCGATGACTCTCTTCCTGATTTCAGATTTCTTTTTATTTTCTTCCTGATTCCATGCGATCTTCTTTTGATCAGATTATAAACTTAATGAATGGCATTGTAATTGTGGTTACTGAGAAGATGAATGAAGAAGGGGGTTCTTTGATAATTAATTTGGGTTTAATTTCCGTGGAGATTTTATAATTGTTTTTAGTTTATTTATAATTTTTGATTTTTATATAGACTAGTTACAATATCATTTAGGAGGAGCAGCCAGACCTGGTTGAATATGTGAGGTTTGTAGAGTACTATTTATGTGTGTAAATCAGATATTATTTTATAGTCTTTTAATTAGTTATAATATTTATATAGATAATCAAATTTTATTTTCAGGATTTTTTTATCAATTATGTTATGTTTATATAGATTTTGTATGAGTTTTAAAGTTAATTAATTATGTCATATGTATATTAAAATTATATTACTAATTATCTATTCTAATTTGTGTTGTGGTGGTTTGAATTCTATAAAATATTTATTTTGATAAAAAGAATTAAGAGATGGAAAATAATTTGCATATAAGATACATTTATGAGTTTGATGGAGTTGCTAGTCTCAATAGCAAAACAAATAATTTGGACAAACAAATGGCCTATGTTACTTAGATGCTAGAAAATTTGGACATCATCATTAAAACATTGTTGATGGGTATTTGAAAGAAGTGTTGTGTACCATTCCAAATATGAAATCAAGCAACATTCCCTCAATGCCACTTCCAAATTTGGATCTTTATTTCTTAGTGTATAGACCAAGGTTGATTCCACTCTATGATGGTCGTATTGATGCTCTATGATTTAATGCACAATAACTCAATTTTCTATGAGGTGTAACAACACATTAGTAGAGACAAAGTTGTCTACACAAAGTTTTGGCATGCAAAACCTTTATTATGGTAGGAGAATTTAAGTTAAGGGCAAAGAGTGATACTCACGTTGATGTGGGATAAGTTTAAAATTGTTATCAAGGAAAAGTTCTATCCTTGAAACCACTTGAAGGAGAAACACTATAAAAACATGGGAATACTTATGTCAAAGTTAAATCAACATGTAGAGGTAACCTACATTTAAGAATTCAATCATTGTATCACTTAAATCATACTGATGGGCAAAAATACAAGTTAGTTACCAATTTCATTGGAAAATAATTTTCCAAACTCAAAAAGAACTTGAGATGTATGATCTATACTTACTGAATGATTCATATCACAATGCAAAGTTAGTAGAAGCAAAAAAGAGATGGAGAAAGACAAATGTTATTGTTGCCATTACTTCCCATTAAGAAAATAAAATTACTATTAAGAATGGTATGCCAAATAAGTAATTCATTGGGACAAATGGTATGCCAAATAAGTATTTTAGTGGGACAATGTATGCTGCCAAACAACTAACAAAAGGATAGGGCAATGCGTCAAAGAAAAAAATTGCTTTATGTAACTATTACGAGTTGATAAGGCCTCTATTAAAGGATAGTTGAAGACTATATTTAGAGAATCGTAGAAAACCTGTTTAGACATGACAAGTAGAGAGATTTTTCATTCCGTGAATTTGTAATCAAATTAGACATTTCCTTGATACCGATGACTTGTTTTAATTTATGAAGTTCAAAAATTTATTCTTTGTTGTAGCCTCGTTTAAGGAGGATCTTGTGACCACAAAATTGGATAATGTAGCCAAAGAGATAAGAAGCAACAATAAAAAGCATAACTGACCACGACCATGCATTTTTGAACCTTTAAGCTCCTTAGGTTGGTTTAGTGAGATTAAGGATTGACTTGGCCAATGCAAATGGAAAGATTTTTATATCTCCAAGGTTACATTAAGAAAGTAGATTTCCATGTTGTGTATTTATATGTGTTGTGCGTTTTTGGAAATCCCCACCTCTAGATTCAAGCTCGAATATATAAACGATGGAAGAAATAATACATATTAGGCAAGGTTGGGTGACCATATTCAATGATGAGAATGGAAATATCCAATGCCATAGTGCTAGTCTTTATCAAAGCTCAAAGGTTTATTAAGGCCTCAACTTAGTTTTCATTTCTTGTTGTACAACCAAAGAAGTAAGATAATTTTTTTTTTCCACTTAATATTGACATTGGACAACAAAGGGGAATCCTCAATCCAATGGTCATGAATTTGGAAATGAAAGCAAGTATTCACAAGGTTTATATACCTAACGATTTGACAAATGACTTTTGGGCTAGGTATAAAAAAAACCATTCACATAGGTCATGTAACAATCTGAGCAAAATGCAAATATTCCTTTGAGGGTGAGGGTTAAAGCATTATTGAGTCTCATGGAAAGTGAAGTACTTAGGGGCAGTGGAGATGGAGATGGGCTTTAGGATATCCTAGAATTGCATGGGTAGGCATGGTAAATCAACCTAGATAGGACATCATAGCTGAAAGTTTCTTTTGCCAAGTTCTCATATCACTCAAACAATACTATAGGATGATCATTGCTACACATCAAGGGTCATGCATGACCACCTCTTAGGCATGATTATCCTCTTTGAAACAAAGTTAGATAAGGCTTTTCTTAGGATCCTAGTCATAGTGCAAATCTTGTTGTGTGTTTGCCAAGCCTGTTTAACCTATGCCCTAATGGCATATTATGGGAAAATCTATGTGTGAAGTAACCTAAAAGTGTTTGATGACGAGGAGATCCATCAACATGAATTCAATACCTTCAGGTAATTTTTTTAAAGAAACTTGCTAGGAAAATTCCATGGTACTATTTCTAACATTGGCATTAACTTCAACAATGAAGTGTACTTTGAAAATATAAGATATTAACTTAACGATAATGAATCCAAACATTAAACAACAAAAGAATGAACACAATGATGTGGAGAAAACCCTTGAGGTATGGTAACACCATTAATTATTACTTAAGGAAGGAAAACACCCACAATAAATTCTTATTACAATTACAATATTCTTCACAAAACATTTTATTACATTGCTTATACTTCTTTATATAGTTCTATTTAATCTCCTTGAAACTTTCCAGTGAAGGAAACTTTTAGTAAGTCTTCTTACAATTATTGCTTTCACTCTACTAGTTGGGCTTTATATATTAGAGATGTCTCCATGCATAACAATTTATCTATCACTATGCCTCCCTAGATACCCATATTATCCTCCCTAGGTAATTACAAATAAAGAATCCTTGCAAAACTTGTAAAGTGATATCAGGAACTTGGGTGGCCATTAGTCCCCTTTAGCCTAAATATGATGGTTGAGTTAGGGATTGCAATGCAAAACACAATAGTCACACTTTGTTAAATTTGATGTTTACCTCGATTAGATGACTAATAATGCATCTAAAGCACTCAACTATTTCCTTTTCCATTTCGATCAGAGACCTTAAAATGATCTTATTTCATTCTACTTTCTAAACCACTCTAGTTTTAGAAAATTAATTTAATGGCTTACCTGATTTTGATTTCACCCTTGAGGCAAAGGCATTGCAATGTGTATTTTGATCTTAACACTTTGTTTTGTATAATTTATTCCTCTCTTTTCACTTGTTAGTGCTCCTTCTTTTTTGCTTCTATCCATCTTCAATGTCCTTATTTTCCCAAGCTAACATTGTACGATCTTAGTCACAATGCTTGACTTTTCTAGTTCAAATGATCTAGCTATTGTTACAATAGTGTCCAAAGTAAGGATGGCTAAGTATTCATGTGTAACCACCTCCTCCACTACTTAATTTGAGATGATCCTAGGTGATAAACTAATTTTATGTTTAATTCCAATTTGTATGGAGCAATGCTCAAATTCAAAGGAGGTAACATAGGGTTGCCTATCTCACCATCCTCTTTTTCTATATCTTACTTTTCTAAATCATGAATGTTTATTACCTCAAATATGTATGTTGTATTGATAGTTGTTACCTATTAGACTCAATAGGTTAATAAAATTGATTTTTGCTTTTCATTCATCTTATAATACATGTTGCAGCAATGCTCAAATTCAAAGAAGGTAACATAAGATCACCTATCTCACCATCCTCCTTTTCCACATCTTACTTTTCTAGATCATGGATGTATATTACCTCAAATTGTATTATATTAATAGATATTACTTATTAAATTCATTGGATTACTAAAATTGATTTTTATTTTTCATTCATCTTATATTACATATGGTAACAATGCTCAAATTAATTACCGGATATAACAAATATCTCTTTATAATTGAAAGTTTTTTAAATCTCATACAAAGTGGGTGGTCATACTTCTAGAATTTATAACGTTTGAAGAAAAGTTGCTCATAATTAAACACTTCAATTTGAATCAAACAACTTATACAACTAAATTGTTTCTTAAAATTTCTTCCAAATTGAATTCTATTAAAAAGAAACCACACACAGAATGATTCCGGTTTCATGAAGGTTCGTCAATACACTTGGCCTAAATTGTTGTTGAACATCACCACATCTAGTTCATTATCGGAAATTAAAGAGAATGAGAGGATACATCTTGCAGTGGGTTGAATCCCAATGACTACCTATTAACAGGTATTCTAGGGATGAATCATCATCCTTTAGATGGAAAAGAGGAGGTTACATAATTTGGGTGGTTTAAGTTACAGAAGTCTCAGTAAAGTTTTGGTTTTCTATCATGAAGTGTGAGTTCAATTCTTGTTGGGTCCATCACATTATGTTTTGATAGTCAAGTCAAGTTAGTTTTGGTTTTCTATCATGAAGCGTGAGTTCAATTCTTGTTGGGTCCATCACATTAAGTTCTGATAGTCAAGTCAGTTAGTTAACCCCTTGAGGGTCTAAAATAACTAACCCCTTCAGGGTCTGGTAAAAGAAACTTCATAAATCGCTTTATGATTTCAAATAAGCCTCTACTATTTTCTATGTCACATGATTGACTTCTTATGGCTCATGGGGTTTTACCAGATCTTTTTAATCTGGGCCATTTAAGGCTTTTTAAGAAAGATGAGTGCTTTTGATGACAGAACCAGAAAGAACCATGGAAATTTTGAATTTGGTTTTTCTTTTTCATATAGCTTCGTTGTTTTCGTACTATTGATCGCCTGGTTGCTAAACATTTGATAACCTGCGGTTCTCTAGAGATTGGATTGCAGTGGTTGCTAAACATTTGAAAACCTGTGGTTCTCAATAGATTGGCATTCACATCGTAAAAATTGCCTCTTCGCCTAAGAGAATCGACGTGCAAAATGAAAATTAATGGAGATGCGGGGTATCGAACCCCGTGCCTCTCGCATGCAAAGCGAGCGCTCTACCGTTTGAGCTACATTCCCTTATATGTTCATCTTGAGCACAAACATTTATTAATTCAAATACTGGCAAACAAAAAATTTACACATCCATCTCACATTCTGTCTTTCTGCACCTCGTATCCTCTCGTCATTTGTGACAACCAAAGACAAGTCTAACCTGAGATAAGTTTTGTGTCAACCCCCCGAGTATCTCCCTCACTTAGGGTCACCAAGCATCGAATTCTCATTTTACAACGTAGTGTAAAACACTAGAAAGTTTTGGATTTATTTATTTATTTTCTTCTTAATTATTTTTTTTTAAAAGAATAGTTATAATCATATAATTATAAATAATAAAATTTTAAGATCGTAAAATAGTCTTACAATTAAAGTTTTGAAAGTATATTTTCATTTTCCATAAAAAAAAATAATTTCAATGATTATTTTATAGGCATAATTTAGTAATAATTTCACAAAAATCTAATATATATTTAATTTATTTATTTTTATTTTATTTTCTAGCAAAAATATTTTGTAATTTTTAATAATAGAAATACAAATTACACTTTGTAAACACACAAAGTGTGTATGCAAAAAGCACTAAAGAAGCAAGTTATTACATAAAAGAGTAGAAATGTGCGTATCGAAGCTAATATAAACCATGAGCATTGAGCAAAAAAAAATTATGGATGACATGAAAGACCGATTTTTTCTTTTTAACTCTTCTTTGAACCTGATGCCACCCATTTGAATATGGATCAACCACAACCAAAGCTAAATCTTGGCCCTCAACTAGATGTGGGGTTTTTTTGTCTGAATCTGAACCCTTTGAAGGATGTGCTCTTTTGGTTCCACGGACCTGTAAAAAAACACGTGTTCTTCTAATTCTAGACCCGTCGGTGGTGGAGAGGTAGATCCATCCTAAACCACATCCTCCCCCTCTACTTTGTATTCAGTTTATTCTAGTTTGTTCTGGATCCATCGAGTGATGCTCACAGGGGTGCAAGTCCCAAAAGTGATGATAGATGCTATGTGATTTATTTCACTAGTTTCAATCCCACTTCTTCACCCGATGCAATGAGTGCTAAGTGGACTATTCAAAAATCATGAAAAATTAGTCAATTATGACTACCTCATGAAAATAGTCATAGATGAATGACTTATTTAACACAGTTGAATCCCGAAAATGATATCTAATATAATGCACTGCGAAAATCCCCAATACTTAATTCAAAAGAGTGAAGGGAACACTACTTGAATAGTTCATGAGGCATAATACTTGCTAAGGTTTTGCAAATGGGGTAGCAAGGTAAGTGGGCTTGATTGTAGGGAAAACTCTACAGTTAAGCGTGCTTGAGCCAGAGGCGATTTGGGATGGGTGACCTCTCGGGAAGTCCTGGTTACAAGGGTGCGCCTCGAAAGTGATAATTGACGCTATGTGATTTATTTCACTAGTTTCAATCTCAATTCTTCACCCATGTGAGCATCACCCGATGCCATGAGTCTCATAAAAATGGTCATAGATGAATGACTAACTTAACACAATTGAATCCCATAAATGATATCTAATATAATGCACCGCAAAAACCCCAATACTCAATTTTATTATTGTTTGGAGTACATACAACACATTTATAAAATTATAAACTAAATTAATTAATTTATTTTTAAAATATTTTTATTTTATTTATTTAAATTGTGATTGGTTAACTGGATTTCATTCGTATTGTTTAATGATAGTTTTGATGATGATGATGATGATGGTGGTTAACGTCCACTGAGACCAAATTGGTCTATCGGACCTATAATTTCTTAATTTCTAATTGTGTGACTCCTTGTCTTTCTTGGCGAGATTGGTGATGTAGCTTTCTTTTTCTTCTCTATGTTCTTCCAACTTCCTTTATCTTGCATCTCCTTCATCTCTTTTGGTTCTCGTGACGTTGGTGTCTTAGCTTCGCGATCTATTGTGTTCGTCCTTTTGGAGATAGTTGGAGAATGCGTGTTATTTGAAACCTCATAACTGTCAATGCTTGAGGGGTTGCTGAGTTCACCTTTTTGTTGTTGGGCGGGGCTTTCCCCCTGCTTGTCTTGAGAGTTGTTTCTATCTTGCCCGATTTCTTGTAATTCAGAGTTTTCTGGAGAGTATTCTTCTTGCATGACAGTGTAGTGTTCTTTTTGTGCTCCTTCCCACCATGTAGATCTGTGGTGAGTTTTTCTAGCAAAATTTTTCTCGGAGGCTTTTGGGCAATTTTTGGCTAGGTGGCCTGTCTCAAAGCAAGATCGACATCTGAAGAGGACACTTTCATAATCGAGTTTCTGGTTCCATACATAGTCTTTACTTGTTAAGTGTATTTCCGCTGGGAATCCGGCGCTGAAGTCCATTTCCACACAGATGCGTGCATATGTGGTTCTGGCATATTCCTCTGTTTCTGGGCACCTGCAATAAAATTTTCCAATTGCATTTCCAATGGCTTCTAGCGAAGAGAAATTCCAAAGATGCAAGGGTAGATTTGGCAATCTCACCCAAACTGGTGCTGAGGTTATGACTGTTGTTGAGGGATCGAAAGATGGGTTCCATGGCCTCATGAATAGGCCTGATTTATCCCAAAACCAAGGGCCAGAATCTAGAATACATTGTCTGCTCTCACGGTTTTCAAAATCTACTATAAAGAAACCCCTATCACAGGGGTAGATATTAATTGCATCAGAAATTAGAGGCTTCCATACCTCTGTGATCCAACTATGGAGAGCTGTGAGCCGTGGCCAAAAACCATTGAATTAGGGCACTCTCAGAGAACTTCAAAGCCTCATCGAGTGAAGCCTGGACCACTTGGACAGTGGGAGCTGGGGCTTCACTGACTATATGGGCAGGAGCTTGCCCCCCAGAGGCGGACGGAGAGCCAGCAACTATTTTGGTGAAGCTGGGAGCCATCTAGAGAATGTTCTCCTTAGTAACAGTTCCCAGGTAAATCGGCGAAGAAAATAATTTGGTGCAGCTCTGAAGAACCGCAGATCTGAAGCACTCACAGGTTGCCGCCTTCCCAGAAAGAGGATCGTGTCGATTTCTGAAGAACCCACCGAATTCACCGAGTTTACCAGAAAAAATTGCGAGAAAACTCACCGAATGAGATCTGAAGAACCGCAGATCTGAAGTACTCACGGGTTGCCGCCTTCCCAGAAAGAGGATCGGAATTCACCAGGGAAAATTGCGAGAAAACTCACCGAATGAGCACTGAAGAACCGCAGATCTGAAGCAGATCGAATGAGATCTGAAGAACCGCAGATCTGAAGCACTCACGGGTTGCCGCCTTCCCAGAAAGAGGATCGATTTCTGATTTCTGAAGAGGATCGATTGCCGAATAACCGCAGACGAGATCTATTGCCCAAGAACCGACGAGTTCGTTGCCGAAGAACCGCAGAGATCTATTGCCGAAGATCTACGGGAGATAGATCGGTAGAAGAACCGCAGATCGGGAGATAGATCGAAGATCGGTAGAAGAACCGCAGAAGAACCGCAGATCGGTAGAAGAACCGCAGAGATTTACCGACAACCATATGTCAAACCACGCACTTGTATTTATTTCCTGACATGTGTGATTACAGGTTTAACTAATCCACACATACCATAATATTTTTTCTAATAGTTCGAAAAAGACTTCCAAAGATTATATTTCTATCACTGAATCTGAATCCACATACCTTGAAACCTTGATATGTTGCAGTTCAACCAATCATTTTTAGAATCTGACCACCTGGTACTTGTAAGGGTTTCTCTCAACATCAGGGCATCCATAATCTTCCATGAAAATTCCTCCCTAAAGCCAATAGAGCGCCACCCATATCAGTTTAAAGATCTAAACCAACCAATAGAGATTTGACCTGTGTCCTCTTAGAGGACAATATTTTAACACGGTGATTTAAGTGTCGTTGAATCCGGAAGCCATTCGACTTGTGATATGATAAGGCCTATCTATGTTAGAGCTGTTGGATGACATTTTGTGGGAAAATTTACCAGTCCGAGGATAACCATTGCACTAGTGGCGGGTTTGAAATAAGCTGTTTTGGAAAACCACTTATTTCTACGTGGCGACTCCATATCAAACCCTCCCTCATTGAAACTGCTTACAACTGGGGACCTCGTTCCCCCACCCCCCAGAAATCAGTGCATGTTTTTCTCGTCTCATAGTTCTCCATTAACAACATTAGTGATACTGTAATTTGTTGGAGCAAACAATGCGCAGCGGAAATTTAAAAGGCATACACAACACATACAAAATCATAAAAAATAACACAAAGATTTAATGTGGTTCACCCAACCAATCTGGGCTGCATCCACCAAACAGAGGCATCGACAATCTTATTATTCAATGGGAGATTACAACAATTTAATTCCTCACACACATGCTCAGCTCACTCATCCACATCCTCAACGGGCTTACATTTTTTATAGCTGGGAGTATAAAACTGAATCATAAATTCTCTCACAAAAAATATAGGATGCAATAACTCCTCAAGAATAAATGGAGCTAATATAGCAACAAATCCTATTGCTGTTACCTACATGAGATTTTTGCCAAATTTAATAAACAGAAAATCTCAACAATCTCCACCTTGACAACAATTAGCCTGATACCCTGTTCATTTATTATTTTATCTTTTCTACAAGCCAAGAGAAGCCAGACACCAACGTAGCTTCTTTAACAAAACTTGTTTCGTGAACATGTCTGCACAATTTTCCTTTGTATGCACTTTTTTCAAGAGAGACACCCCTTTCAGTGATAACCTGTCTTACAAAATGGTACTTGATAGGTATATGCTTTGTTTTACTATGATAGGCTAGATTCTTAGCCAAATGAATTGCACTTTGACTATCAAAAAATAACTTGATGTTGTCCTATAACCTACCAAACTCACCAAACAAACCTTTCAACCAAATTGCTTCTTTGCAAGCATGTGAAGCAGCTATGTATTCTGCTTCAGTAGTGGATAAAGCAACAATGTTCTGTGGCTTTGACATCCAGCTAATAGCTCCACCTGCAAGAGTAAAGACATACCTTGATGTTGACCTTCTCTTATCCAAATCACCTGCAAAATCGGAATCAACATATCCAAAAACTAATTCACTACTTCCGTTATAAGTGATACAATAATCACTTGTGCCTCTCAAATACCGAAGCACCCATTTCACTGCTAACCAGTGTTCTTTTCCTGGATTTTCCATATACCTGCTGACAACCCCAACTGCATGTGAAATATCTGGTCGAGTACAAACCATCGCATACATCAAACAACCTACTACATTGGCATACGGAATTCGAGACATATATTCTTTTTCTTCATTTGTATTAGGACAAAAACTAGAAGAAAGCTTAAAATGGGAAGCTAAAGGGACAGACACAGGCTTCACATTGTTCATACCAAACCTCAAGAGTATTTTCTCAATATACTGCTGTTGTGATAGCCACAACTTACCATTACTCCTGTCTCTGAAAATCTCCATGCCCAAATCTATCTTGCTGCTCCTAGATCTTTCATATCAAATGTCCTAGCCATCTGAGCCTTTAACCTGTTGGTCTATATTATGCTTTTGCTTGCTAAAAGCATATCGCCAACATACAACACTAAGATAATGAAAATGCCATTACTTAATTCCTTAAAGTAAACACAATGATCATATTCACTTCTTATATAATTTTGACTCATCATGAAAGAATCAAATTTCTTGTACCATTGTCGAGGCGATTGCTTCAGACCATACAATGATTTCTTAAGCCTGTAGACAAATTTCTTGTTGCGATTTTGAACAAACCCTTCCGATTATTCCATGTAAATTTCCTCATCTAAATCTCCATGTAAAAATGCAGTTTTAACATCTAGATGTTGTAATTCTAAATCAAGTAAAGTAGCGAATGCTAATACAATTCGAATTGAAACAATTTTTACAACTGGTGAAAATATCTCATGAAAATCAATGCTTGCTTTCTAAGAAAAACCTTTTGCGACTAGCCTTGCTTTGTACATGTCCTTTGTATCATCAACACCCCTTTTCAATCTGTAAACCCATTTACATCCCACATCTTTTCTGTCTTTAGGAAGTTCTACCAGAGCCCATGTGCCATTCTTGTCTAATGCCATCATCTCGTCATTCATAGCTTCTTTCCACTTTTCACTTTTAGAACCTTCTACAGCTTCCTGATAGCATAAAGGTTCATCATTGTTAGTAGTTAAAGCAACTGAAGTAACATAATCATCATACCTTTTAGGAGGACGTTTGATTCTTGTGGACCTTCTTAAAGATGTTTTTGGTACTTCCAAAATTTGTTGATTATTATCTATAGAAACTTCTTCATGATCTGCATCTGAAACATGTTCATGATCTACATCTGAAACTTGTTCATGATCTGCATTTGAAACTTGTTCATCTTGACTATCATCAGTATTTGAACTAGTTTCAAACTGAACGTGTTGAAGCTTAGATACATTATCCTGTTTCAATTTATCATCTACATCTGGATTTTCAAGTGAGGATTCATTAAATTTAACATCTTTGTTAATGATGATCTTGTGAGTAGTAGGATCCCACAATCTATATCCCTTAGTTCCATCACCATATCCAACAAAGATATATCTTTTTGATTTAGGATCTAATTTAGAACGTTGATGTTTAAGAACTAGAGCATATGCATCACAACCAAAAACTTTAAGTTTAGAATAATCACAAGGATGACATTTCCATACCTCTTGAGGAATTTTTCATCCTATTGTAGTCGATGGTGATCGATTTATCAAATAGCAAGCTGTAGAAATCGCTTCTATCCACAATTCCTTCTGCAAATTGGCGTTACTAACCATACTTCTTACTCTCTCTAAAAGAGTCCTGTTCATGCGTTCAACAACTCCATTTTGCTGAGGAGTATATACAATGGTTTTATGTCTATCGATCCCAACATCCTTGCAATAATTATCAAATTCCTTTGAAGTAAACTCACCACCATTGTTAGTTCTTAAACATTTAATGGTTCTTCCAGTGATGTTTTCAACTAATGCTCTAAACTGTTTGAAAACTGTAAATACATTAGACTTCTTCTTTAGCATGTAGACCCACACTTTTCTAGAGAAATCATCAATAAAAGATACAAAATATGACGATCCTCCATATGAGGTTGTAGGAGATGGACCCCAAACATTAGAATGGATATAATCAAGGATTCCATTACTAGAATGTTTTCCAGTTTTAAACTTCTGCTTGCTTTGTTTCCCAAACAGACAGTGTTTGCAGAAATCTAACTTAACAGACTTTAAATTAGGAAGTAACTTACGATCAGATAAAATCTTTAAACCTCTTTCGCTCATATGGCCCAACCTTTGATGCCATAAACAAATAGAATTATTGTCGTTTTCAGATACTGTAGAAACATGATCTGACTCTGTTCTTCCTTCTAACTGAAAAGATTTCCAACCTTCTTTGCTTTCATTATTAGTAAAATTCATTTATAAACTTTCATTACTCCATCTTGAATAAAAGTTTTATATCCATTAGTGTCTAGTACTCCTAGTGAAATGAGGTTTTTCCTTAATTCAGGTACATGTCTTACATTAGTTAGAATTTTATTTGTCCCATCAAACATTTTAAGCTGGATGCTTCCAATTCCCACAATGTTACATGTGACATCAGTTCCCATGTAAACTACTCCATTGATTGATTTATAAGTTTTGAACCATTCTCTATGAATGCACATGTGATTTGATGCACCAGAATCTAACAACCAATGTTGATCATGATTAGACAAATTAACTGATAACACTTCATCACTCATACCTGAAATGGATGTCGAACCTGTATCTGTCGTGTTTGCTTCTTTCTTCTCTGTCGAAGAGTCTTCTTTGGATGTTTGATGTCTCTTCCAACAATCCTTCTTCAAATGTCCCAATTTGCCACAAAACCAACACTTTACCTTACTCTTCTTCCCTTTCGATTTTGAACGCGAGTCGTCATGTTTACTGAAGCATCTCTCTTTAGAACGACCTCTGGCCATCATTGTTTCTGATGTAGAGGTTTCTGAATTTGACTTCTTCCTTGTCTCTTCGGACAACAAAGCTCCAACAACATCATCAAATTCAAGGGTTTCTGATGAACTAAGACTTATAGAAGTAACAAAATGATCCCATGACTCGGGCAACGAGCATAATAAAGTTATAGCTTTATCTTTCGATTCAAATTTTACTTCTATACTTTCTAACTGCACCAGGAGAGTATTAAAGGTATTCAAATGATCTGTAATAGATGTACCTTCCTTCATGCGCAAACTGTACAACTGTCGCTTCAAAAGAATCCTATTGGTTAAGGATTTTGTCATGTACAGCTTCTCAAGCTTTGTCCACAAACCAACAACAGTTTTCTCTGACACGATGTTAAAGAAAACATCATCTGCCAAACACAGTCGAATGCCGCTCAGTGCTCTTTCATCTAATTCACTCCATTCATCATCTGTCATGGTGTAAGGCTGTTTGGCTTTTCCCAACAAAGCCTTTGCCATACCTTGTTGCACGAGTAGATCATACATTTTCACTTTCCAGATCTCGAAGTTGTTTTTGCCATTGAACTTCTCGATCTCAAAACGAGCACTTTGAGTTTTTGCCATGTTGTAACAAACAAAATCTCCAATTCCAATTTTTTTAATAAATGAAGTATTTATTTAAAAAAAAATGCCTTTTCCTTATAATATAGTGCCTTTACTTTATAATAAAATGCCTCTACCATACCATGTCATGGCATATTACAATTAAAAAAAAAGAAACAAAATTACAGTTTTACCAAAGAGAAAAATGCTTGGCGCTCCTTGACAGCGAAAGATCTGCGCCACAAACAAAAACGATGCAAGGCACGAAATTGGCGCGCTTAAACCTTGCGTTTCTGCGCCAATTGGGATTTCGGCGTGCTGGCGCGACTATAACGTTCAAAACCACGCCAATTGGCGCGACTGTTCCTGAATAAACCGCGCCAACCCTTCGTTTAGCTCAAAATTGGCACGACTATTCGCGATGAGACCACGCCAACGACATAGCTCCACAACATTCCTCCTTCCACAGCAGACTTGGCGTCTCTGTCACATGTACCAGCTCCACAACATGTTCTGATATCAATTGTTGGAGCAAACAATGCGCAACGGAAATTTAAAAGGCATACACAGCACATACAAAATCATAAAAAATAACACAAATATTTAACGTGGTTCACCCAACCAATCTGGGCTACATCCACCAAACAGAGGCATCGACAATCTTATTATTCAACAGGAGATTACAACAATTTAATTCCTCACACACACTCTCAGCTCACTCATCCACATCCTCAACGGGCTTACATTTTTTATAGCTGGGAGTATAAAACTGAATCATAAATTCTCTCACAACAAATATAGGATGCAATAAATCCTCCTCAAGAATAAATGGAGCTAATATAGCAACAAATCCTATTGTTGCCACCTACATGATATTTTTGCCAAATTTAATAAATAGAAAATCTCAACATAATTAATTAGGACATCAGTGATCTATTGTCCATATCATCCTTACTTGTGGAAAATTTTTATGGTGTACTTTCTCAGTTATTTCACTACAAGAAAGTTGATATGTGCAAATATTTCATGGCGTATTTCGTTGGTTATTTTGGTACATAACCAAAAAGGCCTTTGCTAAAATGTTGAAGGGATGGATGCTCCGAAGCTCTGATTTTAACAAACAGATTGGGGAAAATCAACCTTGTGCAGTATGTTAGGTTGTTTTGTAGTCAATTTATTAAAGGATGGATTTTTTTATCCCCTGAGAGTTTTGGGAGTTGGAGGAGAAGCCATGAGTACTTCAAGCCTCTTTGGCGAAAAATCTCCCTAAACAATTATTTTGGTAGGAACATGGACCGATGTTTCGAGAATCTGTTAAAGTGTTTTTTCCCATTTTGTGTTTAGAATTGTAAATAAAGGTATTCTGCGCTTTTTGAGAATCAAAATATGAGAGGAAAAGTTGTATGCTAAAATTCAATGGTTTGGAGTTGTTATTAGCCTTCTATTTGAAGGTAACTAAGCATAAACGACGCTACACTGGCATTCAAAAAAGGCTCTTCATCATTGAGGTAGGAATAACAATTATTGCTTAATAGTCAAAAGCGTGCTTGTTATCTATGTTCTTGTGTTTATGCTCTTTGTTTGATCTCAGTATATGTTTCACCACTGGATGCATGCTCTTCGCATTCTTCTAGGTTGGTTTAGAGTAGGTTCTCATAGACTTCGGGTAGAGATGGACCACTAGGTGGATAGACCAGACAGACTTTGCCAGGTATGTCATTTACAGGAAGTGGAGACTGATGTGCACTTCATTCTTGGATGTCCTGTCTACTACGAGATTAGAGGAAGGTTTCATTGCTTGTGCAGATATTCTCAGACCCTCGCCGACTTTTTCAGGTATCTCGATCAGAGATGTTTGGCCCTATATATGCAGGAGGCTCTTAGGTTCCAAGCGCATATTGTTCAGCGTCTCATCAGAGCAGACCCCACACAGGGGATCATGACATTTTTCAGGGTACTACCTTCAGACAGGGGCACCGAGAAATCGATTGATACTAGTACGTATCCAGACTCTAGATCAGTGAGGATTCGTGGGACCTCACTCTGCCACACGAGATCTCAGCAGCAGTTCCATTTTAGATCCATTCCTGGGAGACGGACTAGGTCCTCTAGCATTCAACAATGTGTGAACCCCCCAGGAATGATTCAGTGGACAACCTGCACTTGTCATTGACTCTTCATCAGGCCAACAAACTTTGTTAAGTTTCTTCAATGTTATTCATTCAACGTCAGATGTTAGGAGAGATGGGTCTGATCCTCGGACCTATTAGCTCCTGGATCTTCTCTGCTAGGGCCAGATGTTGATTTACTTCATGCATTGCATCTTTTATAGGAGACTGTTTGGTTCTCCCACTTTGTATCTACATCAATGTACTCAACAGTCCCTTTGACCTACTTTGTGGTCATTAGTTGGACATAAATATAATTATCTTATCTTATCTTATCTTCCTTGCGAACCACTAGCCAATATCAAATCTACTACATGTAAGCTCTTTAATTTACAACCAATAACTTTTACCTTTTCTAGAAAATGGAGTTAAAAACCGTGTTCAAAGTTCAAACCCCAATGGTCTGATAATGTAATAATTTTAACATTTTGCACGGAAAAAATTCACAAACATTCAAAAAAATACGCCTTTTCTAGAATATGGAGTTAAAAACCATGTTCAAAGTTCAAACCCCAATGGTCTTGTAATGTAACAATTTTAACATTTTACACGGACAAATTTAAAAAACATTCAAAAAAATATCGAGAGAACTGTACTAAATGAATTTTAATGACGTCTGCAAGACCCAGTGGTCTAAGGGACCTATACTCCAAACCAAAAAAAACAAAATAATCTCATGCTTCCCTCTAAAACAACCCTTTTGCCATGAATCTTGACCAAGAAATTCACAGTTTTGTGAAGCCTTACTTCGTCAAACAATTTGCTCAAATTGTCCACCTTTAGATTATTTTCTCACTGATTACGAATGTCCTATAAGCTAGACATTCCACGATGAAGTGCCATTCGGTTTCAACTACTCCTTTCCTACATAAGATACAAGTTATTTCTTCCCACTCTTCCTTAGGTGTTATCCATCTACCTAATTTGCACCTAAGCTGGTGAGATCCGGTCCTCAGCTGTGCTATTAAAGTTTTAGCCTTTCCCTTGATTGCGACACTCAAATAAATATTTTCATCATGTGACTTTGATGGGTTGGAATTTTTGACATATAACGTTTTTTTTTTTTAATTTTTTATATTTTTTTCACCAATCTGTTTTTCCCACACGGCAATCCTAAATTTTTCAAGTACCCAATTTTTTTATCTCCTCTTTATAGTTAGGAAAAACTTGCTAATTTATTCCCCATTCGCTCATCCACTTATGCTTTTGCTTCCTCCAAGTTTTCCTCCTATGCTTTAGCTCCTCTGCAACAATCATCTTGGGCCAACAATGTTCATCCATGCTTTCCACCTTTTTTAAATAACTTAACAAACAAATGATCACTGAAGCCTCCATCGAGAACATTCCAGCCTCAACTAGCAATATCTCATATGGGATTGTTGACTTGACTTTGAGGTTGCTAATGATTAAGTGCTTTTGAATTCTTTCTAGTTATCTCCACTTGTGATTTGACACGCTGCTCTGCCAAACTTCACATCCATAAAGGACAACCAGGGTAACCAACACACCAAAAAGAATGTTCTTGGTTTTCCAGTCCCGTAGTTTTGCTTTCTTGCATCTGTTTTGAAGAAGGTAAGAAGCTCTCCACCCCCCTTAGATCGTTTTAGTTATGCATGTCTCCCAACTGAGCCTGTTGTGAAAAACAATTCCTAAGTACTTGTATTCTTCCATTATCTCCAAGGATTTTTCCTCAAATATAAAGTAGCCTATTGTTTTTTCCACTTCAAAGAGAAGATCATGACTTTGGTTTTGTTAGTGTTTACTTGCATCCCACCCTCTCAACAAAAAATCTCTAAGGATTTCAAGTGATCTCTCAAACCATGAGCAGATTTTGCAATTAGGATAAGATTGCTGGCATACAAAAGTAGCTTCACCAAATAACTCGCTAGTTAAATATCCTCTCCACTGGTGGTTTTTTTCCATTATTTAAGCTTATCAATATATAGACCAAATAGAGCAGGGGAAAGGGGACACCCCTGCTTGACCCTAATGTCACTGCCAAATCATTTTGAAAATTCCTCTTTAGTTTTGATTTTAGAACTAACTTTCTCATGCAATTTATGGAAAACACTCTATATTCACTTGGGATTCAAAGCTCTTCCATTCTTCTCCAAAGTTTATCCCTAGGAACAATGTCAAAATCTTTTTTGAAATCAACAAAGGAACAAAAGGCTTCCTCGCCCTAAATTTCCCATACTTTTTCGATGAAGTGCCTAACAATGATGCAATGATAAATTGTAGAATGCCTTGGCCTAAAACTAGTCTATCCTTTTGCTCTTTTACCTTCTTTTTCTACCCACCTGCTAATTATACCCTCCATCATGCTCCCAAACAATTTTCCAAGAAGAGGATTGATCATAATATTGCGATAATTAGAGGGATTATTGATGTCTCCACTTTTGTGAAGAGGGATAGCAACACCTGTTGTCCATTCAACTGGAAAATTACCTTGTGTGATGTTGTTGAAGATCCTTTTAATGATTGGGGCCAAGATCTCAACACCCCATTTTAAAAATTCTACTTGTAGCCCATCAATGTCTTGGGATTTACCACTTGCTAAATTTTTAAACCATGCTTGACATCCTCCACTGAAAATAACTTGGTTGTAGTTTGTGCCAGAATCCTTTGGGGTTGTGCTTTCCCAACAAGATTAATTCATTCATTCTTGAAGTTAGATAATTTTTTTTATTATCAGATTTTCATACCTTTTCCTACTTTCACTGTTTGTTTTCTTCTCCTTAAGGGACCTTTTAGTAGCCTTGCACTCTTCATCATACCAAGGATTAGTTGTAAACATGTTTTAAACCCTCTTCTTAGGCCAAGATATTTTGCACACCTTTAAGGATTTGTGGATTAAAGGGATCAACATATTACTGCTAATGAATTCTATTTATGCATTGTATTCCTTGTTTTCTGTGTTGTTTTTTTTCCCACTGAAAGTGTTGTTTTAGAGCAAAAACAAACAACTCTTGGTTTTCTTGATTTATGAGGATTTTTCCATTTGCATGCACTTTCTTATGACCTTGTTGGGTTTGCCCTACTTGTATCCCACTTGTGTGTATGCCCAACCTAATATATAGAAGCGTATGGTCAAAATTCATCTCAATAGAACACACCTCAATATTGAACTCTAACAAATTGCAAACATATCTCTAAGAGCATATTATATAGTCCACCACACTTTGATTGTTGTAGGTTTTGCACATGATGCTCCCAGATGTTGGCCAAACTTTCATGCCATTGCAAATTACCATGTCATGGAAGCTACATAAGCCTAACAACTCAACACCAAAGTGTGACACACTCTCATTTCCATCTTGAGAAGTCCTTTTCCACATGTGCTCTTCATTCGCCTCTAACCAAAGAGGATTGCTATCTAAATTCCCATCACTTTCCAATTGAATACACTGATTGTTTGCTGTGTTGGCATTAAAGTCACTGATTAGAACTATATCTCCTAAACTCTTGAAATCAGAAATGTCTCTTTTTAAAGTAGCATAAGTCTCTTCTTTATCTAAATTTGTCTTCTTGTAGAACTTCGAGTTTTTTGGGGCAAAGTAACATGCTGCCAACTTGAATGTTACTTTGTTGTTTGTTATATTTAGCCATATAAATTGCTTATTTAGATCTTCTTTTTCCACTTTCACTTTTCCAATATCAGTCAACAAATAAACATTATCAAAATTCGATAAATATCGAACATATATTCGCTCATAAAAACTTTTTTTTATTGTAGTTATTGTAAAATAATTCCAATAAACAAAGCCCATGTCATCATCAAAAAAAACTTTATTCTAACTGCATCAAAACACTTTATTCTAGCTAGTGTAAAAAAGTGTTGGGAAAAAATATTTTTCCAAAACTTAAAGGAAAAAGAAGCCCCTATTTGAAGATGGTAAGACTTTTTCCATTTTGTTTCATTTCTTCTTGCTTTGGATGGTGGGAATTTAGTGAACATGGGAATCACATTAAACTTTGATCTTCCCTCCCGTGTTTACTTAAAGACTTTAAGTTACATGGAGAAGTTTTCAACGAGGATATGCTTTAGCTTGCATCAACTTGTCAATATGGTTGGATAACAGTTAATATTTATGTAGTTTGCATTTTTCCCTATAAATTTGTAAAGATAAAAAAATTCTATACCTATAGCTCTTTGGGACCCTATTTTCATAAGTTTTTATTATTCCAGAGAAACATGACTTTACAACTTTGTGCTCTCAACTAGCCAGTGGAATGAAAACTCAATTCCGCATTAATTGAATAGATTAATATAAAATAATATTTGCAACATCGCTTGCGCCCGTGGCCTAATGGATAAGGCGTCTGACTTCTAATCAGGCGATTGTGGGTTCGAGTCCCACCGGGCGTGTCTGTTTGAAAGCTTGTATTCGACTTTGTTTTTCGCAAACTCAATAGATTATTAAGATGGAAAACAGATTGCCTGAGCCTAGGTTCGAAATGGCTACCTGAAAAATAAAATACGAAACACGTTATTTGAAAATAAAATAGAAAGCAGATGATCTTAGACCAGGTTCGAACTAGGATCTTTATGGTAACAAACATATTACCCTCTCTTAATAAAATGTAAAAGTTGCCTTTAAAAATGAAAAAAGTTTAAATAAAATAAATAGAAAATGAATGATAAACTGGTTGCAATAGTTGTAGCCTTTGACAATCAAAATAACAAAGATCCTTCCCATCATGTCATTTTATATGTAATCTTTTATATTTTCCTCTTCGTTTATTATTAGGACTAAATATCCCGTGTTTTCAAATATCTATTGAATATAAAAATTGAATTTAATAACCAAAATTTATTAGGACTAAATATATTTGTGGTAAAACCTTATTTTCAAATATAAAATTGATTTTGATTTACTATTAGTTAATTTCAATGTTTATATTGTTCATTATATGATATTATTGACTAGCATAATCTCATTTATTAATGTGGTTGATATACGCTGTTTGACGTAATTTTTATATACTTATTAGCGTATAGAAGTGGAAATGTAGTCGATTGACGTATATCAACCACATTAGTAAATGGAATTGTGCTAGTTACAACCAACATGTGTGGGGTGGATTCATTGACCATGGTTGATGAGCTTGATCAACGTTGAATATGGTTGACCATATTCAACCATGTTTGAACATGGTTCACAATGGTTAAAAATGGTTGATTATGGTTAACTATGGTTTTCCCTTTTTGATCATAGTTGAACATGGTTGACCATGGTTGAACATGGTTGATCATGGTGGATCATGGTTGATAATGGTCAACCATAAAGACCATGGTTGACAATGGTTGAACATGGTCAACCATAAAGACCATGGTCAACAATGGTTGATCATGGTTGATGTGACAACTCAATTATTTTCCACCAATGTAAACATTCGATAAAAACAAATTGGTTGAGTCAAAGGGAAACAAATTCTAGAGCTGAGGGGGTTTCTTCTTGGGGATATTTTTAAGGTTTCCTTATAGCATGAATTTGGATTGGCTCATGGAGGCTAGAAATTGTGCAAAAAGGGACAATTTGTATTATCTTATTAAGTGGAAGTAGAGGACATAAAATGTGCTTCTTTGCAGCAGTAGACAAGGAAACAGGGAGACGAATTTAAAAAGGAAAAATGGACAAAATCCTAGCTCGTAAGGTGTTCTAGCCACCCATTGCAACAAACTAACCAACAACAAAAAATCTGGGGGACCTATAGGCAGGTGGCACCATTCGATAGGCTGACAATATTTTGGTAGAGAGAGGTAACTGTCTGAAGGACTGCATAGGGGACAAGAGGAAAAACATCCACATGACCCATCGACAAGTTGACCATTGCAGTTGTATTGAGACAAGAGCTTACATGATTGCACCCACCCTCTCCAACATGCAAATATTACTCTTGACTTTCTATATGAAATGTTTTAGTTTGAATTTGCATCACATTATAGGACTAAGGAATTTGTATTCATGTGAATTGGGAGCATTCTTGGTCGAACTCACTTGATATTAGGCCTTCAGGGCAAGGAACTCAAGGAAGGGGTCAAGGATCCTAGTATATCTTTATTTTGGTGAAGAATTTTGCAGAGATTGCTTGGAAGGTTTGCGTTTTGGGCCCAATCTCTTGGGTTTGGTCTTTTTATTTTCCTAGTTCTCTAGTTGTTGGATGTATCTATTTGCACTCAAATCATTGAGTATCTCTACGCTTCTCTCTATTATTAGTTAGTTTCTTTAGTGTACCTTGTTTTGGTCTTCCTCACGCAAACTCTCTAGCTAAGGGTGAGGTCTCTATTGTGGAAAAAGGCTTAGGTAAATAAACATCATCTTCATTCAAATCGACTTTCTAGTCTCAAATTCAAGCTCTTGGTTGGTCTCTTTGGTCCTATTGTGTTTTGGATTGCATTGCCCTTTATAGTCTATGACAATATTAGCCTATTAGATCCTTTATGAGTGGAATTGGTGGCCATATTTCCCTCATATACGGGTTGTAGCTTTTGTGTAGCTCTTATTCTTTAGTTCCTTAGTTGGTTGACATGTTTAAGGATCCATTGTGTTCCTGGACAACATGGACATTATGGAAATTAGGTGATTCTCGAGGAGGCATGTGGAGTACATTCAATCCAATATGACTTCTTTGTTCTCTATTACCTCCATGGTGTATGAGAATGAAGATCATTGCATCTCTTGAAATACAATTATCATGAATGTGTCGGTACAATAAAAGAAACAATTAGACATCTCATAGGTTAAATGTAACATGCTCTAAAATTAAGCATTGGACCTTATGCAAGGAACCCCTCATCAACATATAACAACAAGGACTTTGAAAACTTTTCCTCAGCTAAGTTGAAAAAAGAATACATAATTTTTCAAGTCAAAAAACCAATAGACATTAAGCAATAACACTGCCCCCTTTCAAAAGTTGGTTAGGAAGAGATCAACAATTTTCATGCATTTGGTTGAGCCATTAGTTTGTGGATGTTTTGATAATCATATAATTCCTAAGGTTTGTCTTTTAAATGACAACATATACAAGAAGTTGGAATGTAGCTTTCGAAGTCTTCAATAAGCTATTCTATATATTATCAAAAAGTCTCATTTGTTTGCAAGTTGTAATGGATTAACATTAAGTCATTATTAGGTGTGTTAAAGGGGTTTACTTGTGAAACTAAGTGTACTTATATGTAGCTATGCTACAAAGCTTTGCAAGTCAGATTACCCATTATAAGTACATGTGTATATTTC
Source organism: Pinus taeda (assembly GCA_000404065.3). Taxonomy (NCBI): domain Eukaryota; kingdom Viridiplantae; phylum Streptophyta; class Pinopsida; order Pinales; family Pinaceae; genus Pinus; species Pinus taeda. The sequence continues at coordinate 89,682 of APFE030571853.1, forward strand.
ACTAAGTAGTTATTCCAACAATAAGTAAGGTATATGCATCTAAGGTTGTGAACCTAAGGTAATATTTATAAAAGATCTATAAAAGCATGTAAGGCCCGTACCTTGTATTACATTTAGTTATTTCTGACAAAAATAGGTATGTTAAACCACCTTTATACCAAATTAGGATTTTGCATGGCAAGCTCCCACCCTATTTTGGTTGGTTTGAACGTTTTAAAGCCTATAAAATATAGTTTCACCTATGTATAAATATATTTCTAAGATAGTTCTTGAAAAAAATAAGAAATATGTATTAATATAGAACCAATTTAGATTCATTTTAACTCTAGATCTACCATTTTAACTCTAAATCTACCAAGCGTTGAAAGTGATCAAATATCATTTCATTATAAAGAGATTTGTACCAAATTTAATCCCTTTATGTACTAATATAGAACCAATTTAAATTCATTTTAACTTTGGATCTACCAAGCGTTGAAAGGGATCAAATATCTTTTCACTATAAAGAGATTTGTACCAAATTTAATCCCTCTTGATGTTTGGTAGATCCAAATTTAAGATGGATATAGGTTGGTAAGATATATATATATATAATATATATATATATATATATATATATATATATATATATATATATATATATATATATATATATATATATATACTTTCTCTTTTGGGCACATGGTATTCACAATCCACAGTATGACCAAATCAAATTAAAATAAAATATATGTAGTATTTTAACTTCTTCATGCTTTTAGAATGTTAAGTAGGGAGTCAAATGATTTATAGTTATTTGGGCACATGGTATTAATCCATGGTATGGTAACAAAGCTTTACTTTTTTTCTTTACTTCAATTTTATTTTTTTATTTCATTTTATTTTTATTTATTTATATGTAATTTGACCAAGTCAAAATGTTTGCCGCACATGACAAGACATTGCAACATCTCTTCCATACTAGGTTGGAGAGCGACCCTTGGTGCAAAAAAGAAAAACACTTGAAATTAAAGTTATGGAAAACCAATAAAATGTAGTAATGAATGAAGCCATTCATAGCGATGAAAATGAAAATGTTTACGATGAAGAGTATGATTTGGGAGAATGTATAGTGGACAGACCTATTAAATTATCAATTTTATCTGATCCACTTAATTACCTCGATGAAGGGTAGATTACAGACGAGCATAGTCCATACTTCTTGCCCTTTCTATGGTTCGCATGGGAAAACCTATGCCATTGTGAAACAATTGTTAGTTATAACTATATTCCAGAAAGGTTGAAAGAAAAAATGTAGGTATATAAAATTGAATAACCTTTTTCAATGGTTACATATAAATATCCAACACCCAACACCCTTGGTGCAAGTTTTATTGGGCTTTAATTTAAGTTTTAAGTGCTTCTTTTATTTAAAAAAATGATAAAGTATTGCGTTCTAATTAATGTTTTAATTTAATAGTTATAATTTTGATAATGACTATGTATTTAAATGACTGATAGGCTTAATGGTTTGGTGTTTTTATTTTTTATTTTTTTGGGTTTGTTAATAACTATTTATTTATGTAGGGATTGGAGTATGTCTTAAAATTATTTATACATGGTTAAGAGCTTGTCTTTTTTAGAGAAATAGGTAACGTCTTAAAATTCAGAGGTATGTGGCAAGAGTGAAACCCTGCTCCCTTATGAAATTTTAGCGAGTCATTCTAGGTGGCGTGGTTTTCTTTGAATAACGGTGATGAGTTAGCTTGCATTCATAGATAACAACTAGAGACCATTGTCCTTACTGCTAGTTTGACAACTAAGTTATTATAGATTTTCCCACTATTGAAAAGTAAACAACCTATTCATGTATGTCTTGCAACAAGTTGACTTAAATGTAGACATGTTTTTGAGAGCAAGGATTAAAGAATCATCGAGGATTGTGGAAAATAAAATACCTAAAAAGAGTTGATTTGAGCTCGAGGGAATCCTAGACTTGCATAGGGAGGTTTTGGAATTTAACCCAAACAAAATAGCGTAATATAAAAGATTCATTTATTGATAAATTCTTATACCACTGAAATAATACACTAAGATAATATGGCAAGGGTCTCTTGATAACATCTAGAGGCCATGCATAACTACCTTAATGGCATGATGATGTAGGAGCATAACGTTTTCCAAAATTAACCTTGTAACCGTGGACCAAGAGGGTCATGGAATTTTCCAAAGGGGAGTGGATTCCCTCAAGTAAAACTTGTATAAAATTAGAAATAGTAAATTTCTCACGAGTGCATTAGTTCTAGAAGAATCTATGTTATTAAACACATTTTGAGGAATTGACCTTCTTGGCCATGTAGCAAATTGTAAAAACTACCAAATTGTCATGTAATTTTTACCAATGAGGACATGTGTAGTTAAATTAATGAGTTGTTGGAAACATGCTCCATCTAGTCTCTTATGATGGTTGATATTTTAGTAGGAAGAGGCTGAGATGAGCTAACCAAGGGGAGGCCTGACAGATAGAGGTAATAGGAGGAAGTGATAGGTGAGAGGGCCAGGGTAGAGTGCACCCATCATGTATAGTCAAGCCATTGACAATGTGTGAATAATTGCACATGGATTCATGTGTGCAATTCCTATAATGGGTTTATGAACAACTATGGTTTTCAATAGTGATGGCTACAAGAATATACCTCTTCTTGCAGAAGTGTTGAAATACCATTTGGGGATTGAAATCGATGCCTGTGGTATGGATTGAGCCTTCGACATTGTAATTATATGTAGATAGTTAAGTTGTGAAATCAAATTGTGTTGACGGTTGGAAGTCAGTATTGTAATGACATGGATCAATATTGCTATGTGTTGAGCAATATTGCAAATTGAATGTTGAATTGAATCCTGAAGCTAAGTGTTGGTAATCTATGTGCCCAACAAATGATAGCAAAAGGCCATTTGGAGGAAAACATCCCAGAGGTTCAAGCAATTGCAAACTTGTGGATTCAAGTTGTAGTGTTCAAATTCCATTCAAAGATGGGATTGATGAGATGAGAGTTGAAATTCTTTGTATTATGATTGTATTGGCAATATTGTAGATTTAATTATTGAATCGACTTTTTGGGTTGAGTGTTGATAATGGGTTGGGGCCACAGGGACCACACAAAGACAACGGAAAGGTGAATGGCTTCAAAAATGGTGGAACGATTTCGGCCTCAACAAGACTGCTATGGATCCTCTTTTATTCCAGCTTGACTTTCGATATGAATGTGACACTTGTGGATTTTTAACTAAATGCTACCATTCTCCATGTAAAATTGTTGGAGATGTCAATAATTATCAAGACAGTCAAATTATTGGTTATTTTATTAAAAGACACCATGAATGGTTAGTCATGACTAAGATTAAACACCAAATCGTCTTAAGAAAGCCTATGATTGTACGAAGAATTTATACAAAGGCTTGGGATTCTTGTAGATATTCTCAGATAAGATTTCCAGGGGCCACACCCTTGGGGGACTAATGGTTCTCGTGGGCTTGTCCTTAAAGCTTCCATAGTGTAATAATGATGTCTAGTCACAAGACTGAATGTGACCAGTTTTCTCGTGGGATTTTCTATTTAAAAGCATCCATTATGTAAAAGTTATTTACAATACAATGTTTTCCATGGGATTTGTTCAAATCTTCCAGAGTGTAACTTAGTACGAAGATTCTTTAGTCACGAGACTCGAAGCACTTCTCCGACTTTTGGTGATCCAAGTGGATCATAAGACCCTCTAAGTCTTCATATGGTTAAAAACTATCGAAAGAAGAACTTGTTAAAAAGTCGGATAACACTATCGGGCATGAAAAACATGGAGAAAACATTGAAAAACAGGCTTATCGGCAGTTAAAGCGACTTTGAATCAGAGCCGTTGGATCTGGCCAATCAATGGTCCAGATCCGATCGGTGAATCGCAATCGGCGGTGGCGAAGGGAGGCTATCGGCAGAGACCACAAGGAATACGTGATAGCGATCAACATGGTTAACAAGGACCGTCGATTAAGCATGCAGATCGATGGCCCACGTTGCATTGCAATATCGCGTCGACAAACCACAAAGGAGCGGGGCTATATACATATGCATATATGTGATGCGATGGTTGGACCTGATAATATTATAAACGATATTTGATGTAATTTGAGATCCGGAAAACAAGGTTTTCCTTTGTATTTGCGATTTTTGTTAAATAAACGAAATACAAAGGATCAAGCGCCGATGCGATGAACCAGACCCGAAAGGGTTTCTTAGTGCTATTATATATGATTTCAAGTCCGATAAAGCCATTTTTACATGATTTTTCAATGTTTTAATTCATTTTAAATACAAAGGGAAATCACGATATAAGCGGGATTTCGACCGGGCCAAAGGTGGTAAGTGGTTTGGGCCAGGCTTCACCCGATCCCATATAGTGGCTTCCACGTGTCTAGGCTAAGGAGAGAGAAAACCACCCTCATTGGGCGGTTAACCTCTGTACAAAAGAGCCATCCGAAATGAACCACAACTGTTGGATCTGGATCTCCCAAATCAACAGTGGAGATGTGATATTGCTACAAAGGCGGACCTGATAGGATTTATAAGGTGGATTTATAATATTTGAAGTCCGATGAACATTGTTTTGGCGGATTTTTCCGTGTTTTACAGCATTTCTATGTGTAAACTGAAAACGACGATTTTTGGGATTTCGAAGGATTTGAAAGGCCCGATGACTCATTCCGTTACAGTGCAGGTGGCCACCATCCATGAAAGCGTTTAGCAATGATTGCTAATGCTCAGAGGGGGACCTGAGCGGACAGATGTTAGGAAGCCAGAGAGCCCGAGAAGAGGAAACCAACAGGCAGTGCCAATTGACTTTAAAGCCACAGATTGACAAAAAACAGACAGGCAGTGTTGAGACAGAGCAACAGAGGCAAAGAGTCTGTGAGGAGAGTCTGTGTACTTAGAAGAGACTTGGGGGATCCAAGTAAAGCCTTACTGTTTTGTATCTGTTGTGTGAGGCTCAAATTGAGCAAATTGTTGTAAAACTCTGTTTTGAAGACATAATAGAGAGGTCACCACTGAAGGTTGGACCAAGAGATGTAGTCGAGGAGTGTTGGGTAAACTCCTTATTAAACTTGGTGTGTTTATGTGTGTTGTCTATTATGTTTCTTTTACTGCTTCATTGTCTATGTATTTCACAATCTTATCGATCCATTGCACAAAGTAATGTAGGCAAATCCATGCACATGAGTTAGTAATGCCTTAATAATTATCTTAGATCTCATTATTAGATCATTTGGTGAGCTTTGAGCCACATCTCTTCGAATGACGAAAGATAGTACTGAATCTGTCTGCCTAATTATCAAATGTTTGTCCCCTCATTTTCCTATATAAGGAAGGAGTAAGGCTCATTCTGGGGATGCGAGGTGTGAGTGTGATTTTGGTTATGTTTTTAAGTCTGAGAAGGAAGTTCTTGCTTCCATCTCTTTAGAGTCGGATCTAAGGAGCCCGCGCATCAAAGTGAGAGCTCTGGTGAGAACCTAAAGTGGCCAGATTCTTAGGTTTTTGAAGTCTATATGTTTTTATAAGAATTCAAGTTCTAAGACAGAGTTTGCGAAAGGCCAGGAAGCCTTCAGATAGCTTCTTGCTTGACAAGTCGCAACATATGATAAATGCCTAAAGAGTCTATTTTTGGAAAGGAGCTTTATAATTTCTCTCTAAATTTGTAAAGAAACTTTTACATAAATATATGAGTATCCATTTTCTAAGCTTGATACATTCCGCTTGAGTACATTTGTTTCATTTCTGCATGTGTTAAAACTATCTGTTGAGGTAGTATCTGTGAGACAAGTGGTTTGCTTGAGGTTCATCGGAGGTTCACTGAGGTCTGAGGAACACTAGTCTGTTAAAGGCAGGAGGCCGTGTGTTAGACACTAGAGTGTGAAAGTCCAAAGGTTCGTGTATGGGTTCATGTACAGGTTTGTGTATTGATCATAGAGAAGAGACTCAATGAGAGCAAGCTTTGTGTCTGAAGCCCCTGCAAAAAATTGTGGTATCAGAGCCATTTTTAATTGTATGGCCTTGAAACTTGATACTTGTCTGAAATAATTCAATCTTTTTCTTGCTAAGAACCAACCCATTGGTTTTGACAAGTTGTACAAATTTCTGGATATGTTTAAAGTGATCATGGACGTTTTTAGAAAATATAAGTATATCATCAATGTATACTAGTAACCAATCAAAATATGGCTTGAAAGTATTATACATAACCTTCTGGAATTTGGAGGGGGCATGGTTTAGTTTGAAAGGCATGACGTTCCATTCATAGTGTCCTGCTGGGACACTGAAAGCAGTCTTAAACTTATCATCTTCATTAATTGCCACCTGCCAAAATCTTGATTTCATATCAAATTTAGAAAATACTTTAGCCCCTGCTATTCTTGCTAAAAGATGTCCTTTGTGAGGAATGGGGTAAGTATCATCTGAGAGGACAATATTTAGAGGTTTATAGTTTATGACCAGTCTTGGGATACCTCTTAACTGTTCAGAATGTTTATTGACATAAAAAACCATAGCAGTTCCAAGGACCGCTGGATTCTCTAATCAATCTTCTTTCCAGGAGGCTTTCTATCTCTTTTTGACAGTGATCTCTATATTATTTGTTCATAGGGATTGCTTTGCTCTTGCAGGGTTTCCCTTCATACTTATCTTTGTAGGGAAATTCTACACAGTGTTGTTTTCTATGCCAAAACTCATTTGGTTCTTCAACACAACATTATTTTTCTATCTGTGATCTCAGAGTTGAGATCCTTTGTTTAATTATAAGAGTCTGAAGATAGTCTCCTATATTTATGGTGGTCTTTAACTCCTTCAGCTCTTCAATTTTATTTTTTTCCTTTTCGATCTGGTGCATTGCTTCTACTAGAGTAGACACTCTGGGAGTAGAGACAAATGATAATTTGATTGTTTGTAATTTTCCGTCTGAGCTTGGTACAGATGTAAAATAACCAACCTTGCCATTTTTCAATCTGGCTAATCCATGTGGCTCCACAGCTGCTAAAAATACAGTCCCCAAAATACAGTCAACAGGAATGTCTGCAACAAAAATTTTAATTTGATGTAATGATCATTAAAGCAAATAGAGGCCTAAGGGACTTCATATAGTAGATCTTTGTTTCCTAACCCAATCACTTGTATAAAGGATCTTACCCAGTACTTTGCAGGTACTATTTTTGAATTTAGAATATTGACATCTGCCCCGAAGTCAATAAGTGTTCTTAGGGAAAGCATTTTACCATTTTTACAGATATCTAGCATAACATGATGTTGTTGATACTGGATAGCCATTACTCTCATGTCAGTGAATCCAATAGTATCATCTTTTTTTCCTTAAAATATTTCAATATTTGGGTTAGTGTAGTATTCATCATATGCATCCTCAGTTTTCTTCCCTTTTTCTAAATCAAAGGCCTGTGCTTTTAGAGAGACAGTCTCTTTTTTGAGATGATGAATCTCTTGGCAGAATTCTCCTAATGTGAGGGCTCTGGACTTAGATTTCTGTTGGCTTCTTTGGAAAGATCTTGTATTTCTTTCAAATGAGGCATCGATGAATAATGCCTTTGGTTCAGTTTTAGAGGCAGTCTTGCTACTGCTGGCCTGATTTTGTGCATTGTGCTTAGAAAAGTTTCTAGTAATGTTTCCTTCATTTCTCCTTTTCCCAATGTTCTGATCCGGGAAAGTAGATTTGTTTCTGCATCATCCATGGTTTGTGCCATGAGAACCTTCTCCTTTGGCTGAGAAACATGGTCTTCATCAGATGAGATTTCTGATTCAGTGCTTGATTCACACTGACAGTTGTCTAAATCAGTGCAATTACATTCATCCATGTGCATGTTTAATTCTTCATCAGAGCATTCTGAAGAAGAAATTTCAGAGGATTTAGATTTTGAACAGAATTTTCGTTGTTGTATCTGTTCTCTAAATGAGATGTTTGGACAATTTTCAGATTTGTGATTCTTAGAACCACATTTATAACATAGGGTTGGCACCATGCCTTCTATTTTTACTATCCTTTTCTTCTTTGCAGCTTCAAAGGATTTCTCTCCTATGTTTCTCTTAGATTCTTCTGATAAAGGACAATGACTAGAGGTATGTCCAGGTTGGCCACAGAGCAGACAAATCAATTTATTCCATTGATCTTTCTTATGTGTCTGCAGATGAATATATTTGGGTTCACAGTAATGTGTTTTTGGCACATATCTATAGTATCCTTTCTTGGTCCCTTTTCTTTTCCTCTGTGGATATTTTATGTATTCTTGTCCTTTTTCTTTCTTGGCCTTCTTTTTAGCTTTTCTTTTTTTTACTATGGGGTCATCTATAGCAAGATCATACTTGTTATAGATGGATTTGTTGTCTGGTAATCTTGACATCTTCTGCAGAGATTTATTAAATTTCATACTAGTGCATAAATTTACCAGAACTTTTGTTATGATGTTGTATATTTCTCCCCAAGTAAAGGATTCAAAAGTAAACTGAAAAGAATCTTGTTGTCTTAGATAATCTACAAATTTTGAAGGCAATTATGCTAAGTAGATTTGTTTCCACAAGAAATTTTTGCTATCTTTAACCTCATGTATTCTCTGAATCCAGTCTTTATGAAAATATTCATAATGAGACATTTTATTACATTTAATATTCATGAGAATTATCTCATGCTTATTGGCAAGTTCAATTTCTCCTCCACACCAATGTTCTAAAATGAATGAAGTTAGTGCCTCAATCATATTGCTTTGTGGATCACCATCAGAATTATGAATGATATCTCCCGCTTCATCTTTCAAGATTTCATTTTCCATTTTTGCCACTATTACTGGTGATGACTTTGTTTCCCCCAGTAAAGCACTGAACAATAGATTTACAAGATTCTATTTCATTTTTTCCCCTTAGGCACATGAGCTTGTATTTTGTAAACATAATATCTATCATTTGTCGAATCTGAGCAACATTCAGATTGTCAATATTCCATTCTCTATGTGACTCAGGATGGAAGTTATGTGTCTCTGGAAGTTTCCCTTTTCCACTGAGATCAGGCATTGGATACCTGGTATATTGACTTTGGAGAGGCTCACAGATAGGGAACAGATGTGGTTCTGAGCTTTAAGGTTGCTCTACTTCTTTAAATAGTGAGGAGATAGTCATTGGCTTAGATTTTTCTTCAGCCATTTCTTTAGGTAAGAGAGAAGGAAATCTATCAACAGGCTTAACAGGATGTTGAATATTTATAGATCTCTTTAATAGAGAAAAAACAAGAATCGGTTTGTCTTTGGGGGCTATATGAAGTTTATCAAAATTTTCAGAGAGTTCTTCAATAGATTCCTGAGTAGTTTGTTTTCCCATATCTACTTCCCTTTCAACATCTTCTATCCTTGTTAAGGATTCTTTAACAGAACCTTTCAATACAGTAGTGGAATAGTTCACATCATTCAAATTTTTGTTAATACTATTTACAAAGACTTGTATACTATCAAAATCCTTTTTAACTTCAATAGACTTTGCACAATTCATTTCTATCCCTTTAACTGTTGTATTTTTCCAGTTTGTTTGTTCACTGGCTTTCTCATTTGAGTCTCTGTTTTTTTATCAATACACGAACCCGTACACAAACCTTTGGACTTTCACACTCTAGCATCTAACACACGACCTCCAGCCTTTAACAGACTGGTGTTCCTCAGACCTCAGCGAACCTCTTGTCTCACAAATACTACCTCAATAGACAGTTTTAACACATGCAGAAATGAAAAAAATGTACTCAAGCGGAATGTATCATGCTCAGAAAATGGATACTCATATATTTATGCAGAAGTTTCTTTACAAATTCAGAGAGAAATTCTGAAGCTCCTTTCCATAGATAGACTTTTTAGGCATTTATCAGATGTTGTGACTTGTCAAGCAAGAAGCTATCTGAAGGCTTCCTGGCCTTTCACAGACTCTATCTTAGAACTTGAATTCTTACGAAAACACACAGACTTTAGAAACCTAAGAATATAACCACTTTAGGTTCTCACCAGAGCTCTCACTTTGATGCGCAGGCTTCTTAGATCCGACTCTAAAGAGATGGAATCAAGAACTTCCTCCTCGGACTCAAAAACTCAAAAACATAACCAAAATCACACTCATACCCCGCATCCCCAAAATGAGCCTTACTCCTTCCTTATATAGGAAACTGAGGGGACAAACCTCTGACAATCAGGTAGACAGATTCAGTACTATCTTTCGTCAGTCAAAGAGATGTGGCTCAAAGCTCACCAAAAGTCAGAGGAGTGTTGCGAGTCTCGTGACTGAAGAATATTCTAAGTTACACTGTGGAAGATTTGAACAAATCCCATGGAAAAAATTGCACTGTAAATAACTTTTACATAATGGATGCTTTTAAACAGAAAATCCCATGAGAAAACTGGTCACATTTAGTCTTGTGACTAGACATCATTATTACACCGTGGAAGCTTTAAGGACAAGCCCACGAGAACTATTAGTCCCCCAAGGGTGTGCCCCTGGAAATCTTATCTGAGAATATCTACGAGACTCCCAAGCCTTTGTATAAATTGTTCATACAATCATAGGCTTTCCTAAGACAATTTGGTGTTTAATCTTAGTCATGACTAACCATTCATGGTGTCTTTTCATAAAATAACCAAGAATTTGACTGTCTTGATAATTATTGACATCTCCAACAGTTTTACATGGATAATGCCAGCATTTAGTTAAAAATCCACAAGTGTCACATTCATATCGAAATTCAAGCTGGAAGAAAAGAGGATCCATAGCAGTCTTGTTGAGGTCGAAATTGTTCCACCATTGTTGAAGCCATTCACCTTTCCGTTGTCTTTGTGTGGTCCCTGTGGCCCCAAATTTTACTCTTGTGTAGTGAGTTTCGTTTTTTCCATCTACATTCATGATGTCCCACAACAACTTTTTGTAGTCTGAAAAGTTGTAAATGGTATCCGGGAAGATAATGCTTGGATTACCTTGTGGCCACATTTCTGGCATGTCGTACCATCCTGGCCATCTGGTCCGATTTATGGCAAGATAGTTGTGGAAGATTCTCCTCTGGTTGCTTCCTTCTGTCCATATCACAGTGATATCTCTAAAATTTTGGCTTAGGGATTCTTCAGCCAAATGTGCAACCATCATACTCCTTTTATACACCATGTCGTGTATCCATTTTCTACCTTTTGGGTAGACTTTCCTTTTAGGTACTAAGTGTTGAATATTTGAATGATGTTGCAAATTTGCATCGAGCACTTTTGTGTTTCTTAGCTGCCATGTTGGTTTCCATTTAGAACAATATTCTTCCCAGTGCTGTGTTTCAGAAATACTTCTCAAAGTCTCTATATGTTGCGAAGGGTCCCATTTTATTACTACCACCATGGAAATGTCTTTCTAATTTAAATATTCTCTTCTTAGGAAGTCAGCCAGACAATTCTTTTTGCCTTTGATGTGTTCAACTTCAAAGTTGAAATTTGCAAATAGACCCTGCCACCTTGCGAACTTAGATTCTCCTGCTTTATTTATAGCTTTACTAAGGACTTTCTTTAGTGCAGAGGCATCTGTTCTTAAGAGAAACTTTTTGTGTATCAGGTGGATATCAAATTTATCAATGCAGTTCCATGCTGCTTTGACCTATTTTTCTATAGTAGAATAGTTTTTCTCAGGTGGGATCCAAGTCCCTTAGACAAACTGAACTATTTGTTCTTTTCCTTCTTTCTTTTGCATCAAAATTCCTCCCCACCCTTCATTGCTGGCATCTATTTCAACAATTTTGAAAGAATATTCATGAGCGATATGAAGAATAGGAAGAGTTTTTACCTTCATTTTAATTCTTCTGACAACTTTAGTGTGGGCCTAAGACCAAGGTTCTGGATGTTTTTGCAGTCTTTTGTTGAGAAATAATATATATTTGGCGCAATATTTGTAAAAGCTGCTTACATAGTTTAAACATGCCTTTTGTACAAATTTCTGGATATGTTTAAAGTGATCATGGACGCTTTTAGAAAATATAAGTATATCATCAATGTATACTAGTAACCAATCAAAATATGGCTTGAAAATATTATCCATAACCTTCTGGAATTTGGAGGGGGCATGCTTTAGTCTGAAAGGCATGACGTTCCATTCATAGTGTCCTGTTGGGACACTAAAAGCAGTCTTAAGCTTATCATCTTCATTAATTGCCACCTGCCAAAATCCCGATTTCATATCAAATTTAGAAAATAGTTTAGCCCCTGCTATTCTTGCTAAAAGATTTCCTTTGTGAGGAATGGGGTAAATATCATCTGAGAGGACAATATTCAGAGGTTTATAGTTTATGACCAGTCTTAGGATACCACTTAACTGTTTTTATTAACATAAAAAACCATGGTAGTTCCAAGGACTGTTCGATTCTCTAATGAATCTTCTTTGCAGGAGGCTTTCTATCTCTTTTTGACAGAGATCTCTATATTCTTTGTTCATAGGGATTGCTCTACTCTTGCAGGGTTTCCATTCATACTTATCTTTGTAGGGCAATTCTACACTGTTGGGTGTGGAGCATGATTGTTGAGAGGTCTTTGTTTCAGCCGGATGTATACCCCAGGAAGTTTGTACACCCCTCCATGCAAGGGGGTGTGGGGAGGCACTTGTCCCCCCCGCGGGGGTTCGGGGGGGCCAATCCCCCCCCCAACTAGAGGTCCAGGGGCCAGCGGGGGTTTCGGGGGCAGCGCCCCCGAAGCTAAAAACAGATGTAAATTTGCCTTGTAAAAGTATAGTAATTTCTAGT
>APFE030571871.1:3570-20940 GCA_000404065.3 Pinus taeda
TTAAAAAAAAAGGGAGACAAAGGGTCTAGACAAAGACGGACAAAGGCGGAGGAAAACTAAGAAGAGAGGGCGGGAATTCAGCAACTACTAATTTTCGAGCTATCATCCCTATTAATATTACTGGAAGACCTCTCAATTTCAATGGCTTCCCTAAACTTACGATGATGAAAATGAGGAATCTTAGCGATAACCCTAGCCTCCTCAATGCATATATGATGCTTGGTCTTCTCTGCATGTTGGGCCAAAGCCGAAGATTTGGTCCTCCTATGCTTGATATCAGTCGTGCGTTCCTTAATCCTCTAGTTAATAGAATGCCAAGTTTCATAGATGTATGAGTTTCCACAGGAACAAGGGATGATATAGACACCTTTCATATCCATCGGGTTCATCTTATCTTTGACAGTCTTTAGGGAGCTTCTAATGGTGCTGAGGGGTCTAAAGGTCGAGGGAATATTATTCTTTTTCAGGATTCTCACAATCTTGTCTGTCGTCCCTTGGATGAAGGGGAGGTGGACTCCTGAACTATGATCAATGGGTTCTTTTTTGACATTGGGGCCCTTACTCGATTTGAGGAAAGCTTGGACACCCTGCTACCTACTATAAGCTGATTTTTGTCTAGATGAGTTACAGGAAACTCCAAATTTGACTATTCATTTAAATAATTGATCCATAGAAGGTACCTAAACTTGGAAAATATTTAGTTATCCTTCTACAATCCTCCGTCACCTTCTTCACCCCTTATACCACATTCAAAACACATAATACTTCTCTTGGTTGTTTCTTGTAGCAAAACAAGTGCATCTTGTAGAAGTACACAGATTGCACTAGAACACCTCAAGATTTGCACCCAAATCATGTTTATCATTCCTTAGCACTTTAACGCACACATCAAAACCCAAATAAGAGGACACATCAGACTCGAAAATAATCACAAGAATAGATGTCAAAATATCATCAATAATATCCAATCAATACCTTGGGAAAATACCATGGTTATCCCAATACCATGGACATCTGTACCAAAGTAAACTCTGGGGCAGTACCACGAGTCAATAACATGGTTATGTCAATACCATGGACCCATCTACCATGGTAATTTTCAAGCCAATACCATAGGCAGATACTATGGTTAAGCCAACACCACGAACCCTTGTACCATGGTAATCTGCAGGCCAATACCATAGGAAGATACCATGGTTAAGATGGTACCAAGGATACTAGTACCATGATAATACCAGCACCCAAACCAAGCAACATAAGAGTACATATCTAATCCCATCCATCAAAGAGTACATCTACTTGTAACACAATCATTTGCACACTCAAGCCAACTGCAACACATGCCTAGGTTGACATCAATGCCAACCATCAAACACTGCAACACAACACCTGCATCATCAATTCCAACATATTTGATGCAGATCATAGAGGATTCTAGCAAGAGAAGAATATGAGGATTGTCCCGTACTAAAGGATAATCAAAACTCAATTGGCTCAATGAAATTTATCCCCTCCTTGTAACTGTGAAGTCATTAGGGAACCATTTCCTACTTTCTAGGGTTTTTGGAGGGAAGCAATCCTCTCTTCAAGTTGGCTTCCCCTCAAGCATTTTTTTGTATAAATAAGGGTCCTTAGTAGCCCATTACGGATTCAATATTTTGGAGAATATATTCTACATTGGAGAAAGGATTTTGCCTATTATTTCAGTTTTTCCATGTTTCAAGTATGGCGCATTTGTTGATTAATTAAAAGCATTGTTTTGTTTCTAGTATAATTTTCCTTTAAGGGTCATGAGTCTTCTTGGGTTAGGGCCCATCCTAGGTGCTCAAGCCCCCATCTTGTATCTTTACTTTCCATGCATTTATTTTAGTCATGCATTTTTGCAAATCACATCTCTGAAGAATATTGTATTTGTAGGGTTAGTGAATGGGTTTCTCTTTAATTTTGTTTGTTCTTGCAGTGATTAATTTAGAAATAGTCTCTTTCATGCAATGATACTCTTCATTTAAAATTCAACTTATCCTTTTGGTTGTTCTATTTTTTTCTGATAGTAGTTTATCAATCATTCATGCACTTTGATTTTACTAGTAATTATGATTTTTTCTTTCAATTAGGCAGTAATGCTTTCATCCTTTCACTCATTGTTACCCATTTCCTACAATATTTTAACAAGCTGATCTTTAATGTATCAAATATTTTTTCGGAAGTAGTCATATTAAAGATTTTGGTTGACACGTTTCGAACCAACAAGTGTGGTTCATCTTCAGGACACGATGAAGAAACAGATCTAGGAAGAAGGTTAAATAGGGAGACAGGTCAACCTAATAGCTAGAAGAAAATGGCTATATTTGACCAGGGGAGGAAAAGGGAAAAGTTTAATATTATTTTAAATAATTAATTTAATTAATTGTTAATTTAAACCCCTCTCTCTCTCTCTTCTCTCTCTTCTCTCTCTCTCTCTCTCTCTCTCTCCTATCTCTCTCTATCTCTCTCTTCTCTTTTTCTCTTATTAACTATATATATTTAATATATTTATATTATTGTGAATGTCAACTTATTAACTCATTGGTTTTATATATATATATCTATATTATATTATATATATATTATATGATTGTTGAATGTCAACTTATTAAACTCAACGGTTATATTTAACTAGTGGTTTATAATAATATTTATTAATTTATAAAGGTTATACTTGAAACTATGTATTTTATTTATATATATTTATTATTTTTTCTTTCAACGGCTATAATATTTATTGAATTTATAAAACAATTTTATTATATTTTTTTATTTTACCAATAATGGATATAAATTTTAATATCACTAAATACTAATATTAATATATAAAATGTTAATAATATTAATATTCATATTACTGAAGATTATACCTCATCTAGACTTTTGAGTCAATTAAAATCGTTTGATGAACGGCGAGGAAGGTCACGGGCGCACAGAACCTGCTAGGGTTTCTGAACAATCCGTGCGACGGCAGGCTGCAGACTGCGCTAGACAGATCTGACAGGTGCATCAAGCGTCGAGCATAAGGACTGGGCGCTCAGCAGGGATGGGTTCCCCCTCTGGGGCGGAAGTGGACGGACCGCCAACGGCAAAGAGCCAGCAAGGACCCGAGGTGAGAACCAATGAGGATCAGAACACGGACGGATCAGATGCGGAGAAACCACCGAAGATCAACGGCGATCGAGAAAAAAATGGAAATCCAAAGGTAAGTTCCTCTACATGTAAGCTCGTTGTTGCTCACAGGCCTGAAGTAGAACTACCTAGTCATAGTATTAATGCAAGAATCCAATATATGAGAGACCATGCCCTCATAGGAAAATTTATTGGGCTCTGGCCGCTTGAAAAAGCTCTGAGAAACTGGATCAATGTAGTATGGCGTCCAAAGGGAGAAATAACACTACTTCTAGGGCCAAAGGGTTTTTTCACAGCTATCTTTAACTGTCTGGAAGATAGAAACAGAGTGTTCGAAGGAGGGCCATACTTCTTCAACTCTGCTGGGCTATTCCTTAGGGAATGGGTTGCTCGCTTTAACCCAGACAAGGAAGATCTCAGCTATGCACCAGTTTGGATACGATTGTATTCTTTGCCCTGGGAATATTGGGGGGAGGACTCTCTCAAATCTATAGGCTCTGCTCTCGGCGACTTTGTTAAGGTAGCAGAAGAAACTAAGGCAGTCTGACATACTACCTATGCTTCATATGCAAGAATCTGTGTTTATATGGACTTGAAGCAACCGTTGCCGAACACGTTGAGGCTCTTCCATGAGGATCAGGACTGGATCCAGGTTATTGACTATGAACGTGTGCCTTTCCGTTGCAGAAAATGTCATGTCATAGGACATCTTTTCCGAGATTTCCCTCTGAACATCAAGCCCCCTACCCAAAATAATCAAGCACAACAATCCCAGGACGGATTCACCAAGGTTCCAAACAGAAGACGAGGCAACAAAAAACCCATGAATCCTCCCAAGCGGATGCCAGAAGAGAAATCTAAACCTTCTACCAGTAATAGCTTTGACGCCCTAGCTACATCCGAAGATCAGGGAGAAGAAGCGGTGGAAAAAAACACAAAGCCAGCGTCTAAGTCAACAGCGCAAAAAGAATCACTTGAAAGCAGAAAGAAAGCAGCAAATTCGGAACCCTGGAGTAACCCAGCAATGGAAGTCGATAACATTACTCTCAGTCAGGAAAAAGGTAAAGAAGCCGAAGAAAGCACACAAGAACTAGAAATAATGGAAGAGGATGGGGAAACCATAGACATTGGGGAGCTTGACATCCTAGGCCTTGAACAGGCCTACAAAATAGGTAAATTAGACAAAATTACTGACACGCAGGTCGACAATCTAGTAGAAGTGTTAAATAAAGCTCAGAAAAAATATTCCTTAGGAGTGCAAAAAGGAAGCCAATGGGATGGAAAATTCTGCTCAAAGGACAGTAAAAAAAGAGGCTGCAAATCTACTCTAGAAAGGACCATCAAGATAGGTGAAATCTTGGTTAAGTCAGGCAGGTATGCCAAACTTACCAAGTACTACAATTCCAACCCCAAATTATCTCAATGAAGCTAATATCCTGGAACATCAGAGGGCTAAATGGCCCCAGGAAAAGGAAACTTCTAAAAAATTTGATCATGGAAGAAAAACCTACCATTTTATTCTTACAAGAAACAAAATGTAATTTGACATTTTTGGAAAAAAATGCAGCAAAAGCCTGGCCAGGTGCACAAATCACAGCGGTTGAAGCGCAAGGAGCTTCAGGAGGATTAGCCATATTATGGGATGCCAATAAAATCCAATTGCAAAATATTCATGCCAACAAACACTTCATTCAAGCACTCTTTCACCTCCTAGGCACGAATATACATGGACATATCACAAATGTCTATTTCCCACAAGAATCTCAGCAGAAGGCGGCAATTCTCGAGACAATCTCACATCTCAACTTTGACAGACCTCATCCTCTCTGGGTGGCAAGAGGGGACTTTAATATGATCGCATCTCTAGAAGAGAAGCAAGGAGGCAGATGCAGGATCAACAGAGATGGTTCTATTCTCAAAGATTTTATCAACAGCAACAGGATGATTGATGTATCCACCTCTAACGGTTTTTTTACCTGGACCAACAAGAGAGTTCATCCAATGCAAATCGCCTCTAGATTGGACAGATTTCTAATTTCTGACAATGCTATCCACACAGGAGGAGAGTTCTTAGCCCACATTGTCCCTTTCTCTGGATCAGATCACTGGCCAATTGCATTACATTGGAATCGACCTGGTACAAATGTTAACAGGCCTTTTCGATTCGAAGCATTCTGGCTATCGCATCCAGAATTCAATGAATTCATCCAATCAACTTGGCAGCAGTGCAACCCAACAGCGCCTACAAAAATGGCAAGATTCCAAATGAAACTAAAATTACTCAAAGGAGAGATAAAACAATGGAACAAAACCACCTTTGGTAATATACTTAAGGAGAAGGCGATCCTCATCCAAGAGATTAAACAAATCCAACAAAAAATCATTATGGAAGGAAGAACAGAAGAGTTAATGCACAAAGAATAGAAGGCGGAACAAAAGTTACTAGAACGTGATCTGCAAGAGGAAATTCTATGGCGCCAGAAATCCCGCATTCGCTGGCTAAAGGAGGGAGAGAAGAACACTAAGTTCTTCCATAAAACCACAGTGCAAAGACGAATGTACAATCATATCGCTCAACTAAATAATGCACAGGGGGAGACAATTGAAACTCAGGAGGGTATAGAAAAGGAGTTCTTACAATATTTCAAGGCAATGTCACAGGAACCTAATATAAACCGATCAGAGGAGATCGACAGAATCACATGCAATATCCCTCACTTGATAACAGAGGACCACAATACTCTGCTTCTCAAGCCCATCAGTCTACAAGAGGTCGAAATGGCTGCAAACTCTCTAAAGGCAGGCAAAGCCCCGGGTCCTGACGGATTTACCTCTAACTTCTTCCATCACTTCTGGGAGTTGATTAAATGGGAAGTCTGGCAAATAGTTGAAGAGTCCCGATCCATGAGGTGGATATATCCTGGATTAAATGCAACGTTCATAGCCCTTATTCCAAAATCAGCAAGCTCCAATTCTCCGGAAAAATTCAGACCCATTGCCCTGTGCAATATCATTTATAAAATAGTTTCCAAGGTAGTGGCGCTTCGACTGAAGCCATTGCTACCGCTAATCATTTCGCCAGAACAATCAGGTTATGTTGAGGGGAGACAAATTACAGATGGGATCATTCTTACCCACAAAATCATTCACTCCCTCAAGCAAACGAAAAAGCCACGTATGCTTCTCAAAATTGATTTATCTAAAGCATTTGATAGCATTTGTTGGGAATACATGCAAAAAATCTTAAAATCTTTTGGGTTTGATACGGCTTGGATTCGATGGATAAGCAGCCTCATCTCTTCCACTTTCTTCTCCATCCTTGTAAATGGTATTCCTTCCTCCACCTTTCACCCATCCAGAGGTATCTGCCAAGGAGACACTCTTTCCCCCTTTCTATTTGTAATAATGGCAGAAGGATTAGGTCGTAGTATCAAAGCAGCACTTTCAAATGGCAACCTCAAAGGAATTTCAACTCATCAAGCTCCTACTTCCACCCATCAGCAATTTTTTGATGACAACATGATCTTTGGGCACTCCTCTGTTCAAGAAGCTCGATCCTTAAACTATATTCTTGACACCTTTTCCAAAGCCTCTGGCACCCTTATAAATAAAGGGAAGTCCCAAATCTTCTTTTTTAATACCCCACCCATTACCCAAAGAGCCATAGCGCGCATCATAGGCTTTTATGTTGCTTCCTTACCTTCCAAATACTTGGGTGCTCCTCTTATAGCTTCAGCCCTAAAACACTCATCCTGGACCAACTTGCTTGAAAAACTGGAAGCAAAATTATTTCATTGGACTCACAGAGCTCTGAATATGGCAAGTAGGATTGTGCTCATCAAAGCAGTGCTTCAATCCATGCCGCTTTATCTTTTTTCCATAATGGCAGTGCCAAAATGGGTGTTGAAGGCAATCAGACAACTACAAAGAAATTTCCTTTGGGGTAATTCGGGACCTAACAGGAAATGGGCATTAGTGAAATGGGAAAAAGCTTGCACTCCTAAAATTGCAGGGGGAATAGGGCTAAGAGATCCAGAACACAGTAACTCAATCATGGGAGCTAAGATTTGGTGGAGATGGCTAACCTTCCCGAACTCTCCTTGGGCACGTTTATGGAGCGCCAAATACGCCAGGAATTTACCTCTGGAGGAAATAATAAGAATGATGGAACTGAGCAAGGGATCAGCAATCTGGAATTCCGCAATAAAGCACAGAGAACTAATTCAAAATAACAGCTTCTGGGAGATAAAGGAAGGCAGCCTGGCAAGATTTTGGACAGACTCCTGGCAGCAATTTCCCCCTATAAAAACATTGATCCAAGGACTTCAAGATCAAGACATAAATCAAATGGACAAGGTCAACAAATTCTGGAAGCCCAACCTGAATTCAGAGCACAGGGAATGGAAAACAATAAATCAACTTATCCCAGATAGCACGGAGGCCACTCAGCTTGCGCTCACAGAGGAACTAAAGAAACGAAGAATTCTCAAGGAAGCAGGGGTGGACAAATTAAGGTGGGGATATGAAGAGAAAGGCATATTCACTGCTAAGGAGGCGTACAAAATCATCTTAAAAAATCGACTTAACAAGGATAAATCTTGGGAGAAAATATCGAATCCAACAATATGGCCAAAAATTTCAACCTTCCTATGGCTTCTGGCTCATAACAGAATACTCTCCTGGGACAATCTTCGCAAATGGAAATTTGTTGGCCCATCAATATGCCTCAACTGCAGAATGGAGGAGGAAACCGTTGTCCATCTGATGCTAAATTGTCCTCTGAGCAAGCGCATATGGGAAAAAGTTTCTTTCAGAAGTCGCAAAGATGGAAGGGAGCAGGGAGATGTACTCAACACGCTGCGAAATTGGCCCCAAACGCCTTATCAAAGCAAAATTCTCAACACTCTTTAGCAAATTGTCCCAGGGATCGTGCTGTGGAATATATGGAAAGAGCGGAATAGGAGGATATTCAAAGATCAAGTACTCCCGCTGGAACAAGTATGGAAAATCACTCATACCAACATACAAGAAACTCTGTCTTCTAAACAATGGGTCTCCGACGATTTTCCCACCAATACACAGGAACAACATATTTGGAGTAATTGGCAAATCAACATTCGCGCACCTCAAGCTCCTCAAGCCAGCTCGAACATCCAACAAGTTTCTCCATCCAGGTGGACTCCCCCTCCTCTTAATACATATATGCTCAACTTTGATGGAGCATCGAAAGGTAACCCAGGCAACACAGGCTATGGAGGTGCTATAAGAAATTCTCAGGGACAACCACTCAAAATTTATTATGGATCAATAGGCTGGAACACTAATAATGCTGCATAATTGGAGGGCCTCTGGAGAGGCCTTAATCTAGCATAAATTCAGAGCCTGACTCCTCTCATAGTGGAAGGAGATTCTCAAATCATAATAAATATGCTCACAAAGATCCAACAAGGCAAGGAGGTCCAGAATGTGAGTAACAGTTGGAGATTAGCTACCAGATTAGAGACACTCCAAGCTTGGCTCCGAAATCACAATGCAATCTCATTCAAACATATCAGAAGGGAAGGAAACAAATTAGCTGACTTTCTAGCTAATCTAGGAGTGGTCAAAGGAGAAGAATTTTTCGAAGGATCATTGCAGGGCTCTGCCTCAGAATCTGAAATTAATTCCTTCAATAACATCCTTATCAATGATATGCAAAACAAAGATGAGGAGCCCCCGGCTGCGGGTGAATGTCATGATAACTGTGAAATCAATGAGACGCCACGCAGGAGGACGGAAGGCAGGTGTCTCGATCCTGGCAGCAGCGCTCATAATGGGTTACATTAATAACAGGCAGCCGAAGGAGAACGGCATTAACTGCGCCTTAATGAAGTATTGGGTTCAGGACAGACGCATTGGTTTTAACAGGATGGTGAAGGAGGGATGCCAATCATTCCCTCAGCTTCAAGCTTTGGTGTCGGGAGTGAGTGTTTGGCGATTGATGGGCAAGAGGAATCGTTCAGGGGCGCATACTTGCAACAGAGATCGTAGGCAGCAGCCCTGGTGCGTCCCTCAATGGAGTTTTGAAGCGCTTTTATCTCTGCTCCATTGTATTGGCAGTATGGCCCCAAGATATAGAGCCACACCGCGTCGAGGGAGCCATCAGGGGCAGAGGAGTGGGGCTGGCAGAAGAGGTAATCGCAGCCCGCGGAGAATTTCACCCCTCAACTGTGCATCCCCTTCGTTGATTAGAACAGGGGACTCTGAGCAGTCCATTAACCATTCGGTGCAGACGGCAAGGTTCCAATACCGCCGCAGAACTTCTAGACCAGTTATTTCGACGCTCATCACAGTCATTTTCGAGGAAGAGGACGAAACGGAGGGCTCTCTGGCGGAGGACTCCTCGGCGGAGGGCACTGAAGCTGAACATTCTCCTGGTAATTCAAATGTTTCTTCGCCCAATTGGGGAAAGGAGGACAGCTCCTATTCCCCATCTTCACCAAGCAAATTAGTCAAAGAAAGCTCTCCGGCACCCACAGAAGAACAAATTGAGGCCAGGGCAGAAATGGGCAGCATGCTAGACTTGAATGAGCCCATAATTATGCCAGAGATGCAGACAATTGCCAAGGACAGGGCAGAAGCCACCACCTCAGCCCCTCAACAGAAAATAAAGCCCAAGCTGCCAGACTTTTACCATGAAAACACTCTCTATCCAAAATTGCCCCCAGGCATGAAGTTGGAGGACGTCCTGGAGGGCATGGAAATCTCTTGGGAGCCTCTGGACGATTTCAAAGAGTACAAGCCGGAGAAAGACAAGTAATCGGTGTTCTATGGCAATTTTGGAAGGTATGCTTGTAACCTGTCTTCGTCTTCGATTTTTGTGGTCGCATCAATGATTATAGTCATGGTCGAAGGTTGGTTTGGGTCGCTTAATCTGGCAACGGACGTTGTTTTGTCGGTTGGTTTGGGTCGGTCGAGCCCAGTATGGACGCAGTTTTGTTATGGACTCAGCTATGGCTCCGGCACAGTGCACAGTACCTGTTTGAAAAGCTTCCGTATCAATGTATGCAGCCCCGACTTTGAGAAAGGGAAATCTGGCTGCAAAAGCTCGCTCTGAATTGATCTCTCATTCCACATCACTCAGGAAATACTCCATTTTGTATGAATCTTTTTGCACATGAACTCTTCTTACTGCTCTTTTGTAAGAGGCGTTAGCCTCAGTGGTTCTGTTTGTTTTGTTGCAAGTTTGACAGAGAGCTGCAAGTTTCAAGGGCGCTCTCAGAGGTTTCGCCCTCTTGTAAATACTTTTTCTCTTTTTTAATACAAATAGATTAGCCTTTGCGTAGAAAAAAAAAATATTCATATTACTAATGTTAATATTAATAACTATTATTATTAGTATTAATAACTATTAGTATTATATTATTAATGTATTATTAATATTAATATTATTTAGTATTAGTATTAAGATTAATTTAATGTGAATAGTATTATTAAAATCACCAAAATCTTCGGCTTATTATTATTAAACTAATGTTTCACTATTAATATTAATATAGTATTATGAATATTAATAATAATAATAATAGTAATCTTAACTATTTATATTAATGTTAGTAATATTAGTAATTCTAATATTAATATTAATAATATTAATATTCTTATTAAAAAAAAAGGGAGACAAAGGGTCTAGACAAAGACGGACAAAGGCGGAGGAAAACTAAGAAGAGAGGGCGGGAATTTAGCAACTACTAATTTTCGAGCTATCATCCCTATTAATATTACTGGAAGACCTCTCAATTTCAATGGCTTCCCTAAACTTACGATGATGAAAATGAGGAATCGTAGCGATAACCCTAGCCTCCTCAATGCATATATGATGCTTGGTCTTCTCTGCATGTTCGGCCAAAGCCGAAGATTTGGTCCTCCTATGCTTGATATCAGTCGTGTGTTCCTTAATCCTCTAGTTAATAGAATGCCCAGTTTCACCGATGTATGAGGCTCCACAGGAACAATGGATGATATAAACACCTTTCATATCCATTGGGTTCACCTTATCTTTGACAGTCTTTAGGGAGCTTCTAATGGTGCTGAGGGGTCTAAAGGTCGAGGGAATATTATTCTTTTTCAAGATTCTCACAATCTTGTCTGTCGTCCCTTGGATGAAGGGGAGGTGGACTCCTGAACTATGATCAATGAGTTCTTTCTTAACATTGGGGCCCTTACTCGCTTTGAGGAAAGCTTGGACACCCTGCTGCCTACTATAAGCTGATTTTTGTCTAGATGAGTTACAGGAAACTCCAAATTTTACTATTCATTTAAATAATTGATCCATAGGAGGTACTTGAACTTGGAAAATATTTAGTTATCCTTCTACAATCCTCCTTCACCTTCTTCACCCCTTATACCACATTCAAAACGCATAAGGCTTCTCTTGGTTGTTTCTTGTAGCAAAACAAGTGCATCTTGTAGCAGTACACAGATTGCACTAGAACACCTCAAGATTTGCACCCAAATCATGTTTATCATTCATTAGAACTTTAACGCACACATCAAAACCCAAAGATGGAGTTTAGAAGTTAAGAGACCCCATAGAAACTTCACGCTAGTAGATGTAGCAAAAACTACTTCCTTTATATAATTAGGGTTTATTATTTGAATGTTTTCTTTTAGTTGTAAGTTGATTTATCATGCATCATAGAATATACTTGATTTTTATCCATAATTCTTTAAATAACTTACTTTCCTTTCCTGTAGTTAGCATAGGTGTATTTCCTATCATTTACTTTCCTGTAAAATAGAGTAGGTTTATTTCTTGTCATTTACTTTTCTACAAATAGAGTAAGGTTGGCTTTTTTTCATTTGCTTTTAGGAAAATAGAATAGAGTTACTTTATGTATTTATTTTCCTACAAGTTGGAGTATGTCTATTTATTATTCCTTGTTTTTTTTTAGCATTTCCTGTATCCTAGATAGAAAAAGTGGCCTCTATACATTTTAGCTTCCCTTCAGTTGCATTAGATTAGCCAAAGGAGAATACCTTCCATGTTGCAAATATTTGGTGATTCAAAAAATGTTATAAACTAGTTCAATGAAGTTCAAAGATTCCATATGTACACTCTTGCTCCACTATTTTAGGAAGTCCTCCAGCTTAAGAATTTTTTTGAATATATGACATGTGCTCATATCTACATGGAGTGTAATAGTGTATTAGATTCTTTATCCAAAGAAGGTACTTCATAGTCACTAGGGATTTGGAAAAAAATTGAATAGGTGGAAGGCTAGGTTTACGAGTACTATCATTGGCCTTTCATTAAGGAAGGCCAACTGGAGGTATAAAGTAGAGTTTATGACATCCCCTGTGGGTTAATTTCCATTGTAGTAATTATCAATAATTCCCTTGTAATTATGTAATTACAAAATTGAAAATGGCTGAGAAAGGGACACAGATTCCATTGTTTAAGGACTTGGTTTCTATAAATTTATTCATGGGTTGACTGAGTGGTGTTAATGGAGCTTACTGTGTTACCAAATTCAACTGGAAAAATGAAGGAAGATCCCATGTTTCTTTTGGGATTGACTACAAGCAAGAAAGGGACAACAGTTAATGAAGAAGATGGGCCACGCTGGTTAAGGCAATTATACCGTGTATACCCTGCAAGAAGAGGACTCCTTCATGGAGGAAGGGATGTGTGCTAGAAAAAATTGACACAAGCAATGAAGGAAAGGAGGGTTGTGAATTGATAAAAAATGAGATCGAGGAAGGCTTCTAGGGAAAAAAGACAACCACACAAAACTCATACTCACAGGTAGAGGAAGGGGAATAGGAAAATAGGAGTTTGAGAGGCTCTTGAGGATCAAGCACATCGTTGAGAGGCAGAGAAGATTTGAGAACTAAGAGGATTCATGGAGAAGAGAAACTTTGATGATAGTTAGCTTAGAATCCATCGGGCTTCAGTAATAATAAACACAGAGTAATAATTGTGCCTTATAGAGCTTAAAAATCCACTAGAGACCTTGTTGGTTGATAACCTTGAAAGAGGGAGGCACACAGGGCTAGTGGGATGATAACAACTTATGGTAGTTCCATGGGATTTGGGATGAAAGCACAAGTGGAAGATTCCACTATGTTGTTGGGATGTGCATTCTTATTCCTACAAAGGTAACATGGAGGATAAATCCTCCATCTCATTAACTATATATCACTCTCTCCATATCTTAATTGAGAATATTTGTAACTAAATCCCTAAAGATGTTGGGTGTTTATTTTTGTACCTTGGGAGGTACTCCAAACCTAGAGGATTGAGGGTTTGGAGGAAGGAGATCCACAAGTGGCCTTGTGGGCTTGAAACCCATGCCTTGGGTTTTATACCCATTAATGTTTAGGCCAAAATCATGACAATAATTTGACATGTGGTGGATGGACATGATAGAGGATGTCGAGTCGAATCCAAAGCATCAAGAATCATAGAATTTTGAGTTGTCAATGTGGAGTTATGAATTTTTGAAGTTAGAGTGTGGGCTTGTGCATGAAGAGATCAAGTTAGCCTAGTTTTAAGAGGCCTAATGCAAGATATACAAAGCCCTAAAGGGTAGTCGTTGGAGCCCTTGTGAATCCTATATAGTGAGGCAATGTGTGAGGTTATAAAACAGATCACAATGTAGAAGATAGAGCTCACTTTAGGTGAGGGAGATCTCTGAATTAGCCGCAGGCCTGGGCAGACTCCAAGCGAAGGGAAAGGAGGTTGTGTTTAGCATCCTTCATGATTGTTTTGGAGGCCAAGTGTATTGAACGTCAGGACGAGTAGGAAAGGGTGGTTTCTAAACTTTGTGGGGCTATGTTTGAGATGCTTTGGTGGATGGTTATCGTCCTTTAAGGGAGCCACATATTTGGGTTGAAGGTCGCAGCCCTAGATCATAGTCTTGAGGGGTAGTGGGTTTGTTCAGAGGGTTGGAAATAATCCCAGAATCTAGCATATTGAAGTAGAACTCAAGGAATGGAAGGTTGCAGCAAAACAAGGTAAGTTTGATGTGATTTTTGCGTATATTTATGTGTGGGATATCTGCTACACGTGGGAAACATATTGTTGTATCAAACAACAGGTGATTGGTGGAGATTTGAGGGTCATGAGGCCTTATGAAGAAGTCTATCTCTAGGTCGCAACCTCTAGAGGAACAAAACATCATGTATAGGGTTTAAGAAGACTTCAAACATGATTCTCCTTGTGCCTGGAGGCAGTCATATTTTTCCATAACAGTTTGAGATAATTCAGAGCCTTGTGGAGGTGTCCAAGGTATCTTGAAGACTAATGAAGGGACAACAAAGTAGATAAATGTTTGGAAAAGGAAAGAGTAGTTTTGGAACATTGGTTTAAGGTTGTTGTGTTCCCTAACCAATATTGTGAATGAATAGAAATTGAGGTCAAGGAGGCAGTAGTAGTGAGTTGGAGATGTCACCTTGTTGATGATTGGATGTTATAAGATGTAGTGTCCTTGGAGAGGATAAGTTGAGGAGTCTATTAGAAGCCATGTGGAAGGGTCTCCATAGTTGTTGGATGCCCTAACTAGGAGTAGATTCTACAGCAGGATTGGTCAGTCGTGGTCTATTGGAGGGCAGCGTGAGAGTAGACCAAGTGTGGACAAGGATTGGGAAGTTATGGTCTGGTGGAGGACAGTGTGATAGTGCCCAAGTTGGATCTCGGTGTGCACCATATTCATGACTTAGGTGGTTTCTAGAGTGGTAGTTCTTGAGATCAAGATTTGATGAGTTAGAGGAGCAGTTGAACAACCCTAGATTTGTGTGTGGAAAAGGACTTATACAACAGATGATGGGCATTTCTCCTATTCCATGGTCATTGTGGGAGATGGGCATCTTACATTGATAGGTGGCAGCCCTTCATGCCCTACGTTTGTCTTCATTGGAGCAGTGTAGGAAGACCATAGTGGGATGAAGTCCTTGAGTAGCTAAGGAGCAGCAATGGGCAGATTGAGAGTTGTTCACAAACGAGGTTGTGAACAGCTTGATAGGAGTCTCGATGTGTTGTGCCCTTGATGGACTAAGGCACAAATAGTGATTAGATTGGATAGACAAAGTTGAATGGCCAGATGGACTTGGATCATTGATAGACGTAGTGTTGTAGATCCAGAGCTGAAGGACCAAGAAGGTATAGGGTATGACCAAGGCAATTATGAGGAGCTCTACATTAGCTACACAATCATAATATCTTGTTGAAGGTAGATTGGTTGTCGATGGATTGGCACCAAGCCCCAGTTTTGTATCTTGTACTAATGGATGTATGAGGGCCATTATCCCTAGTACGAGAGCCCTAGACCTTTGTATTATTCAGTTTGATTAATATAACAAAATTGTGTTAAAATTTGTAAAAGGTTGTATATATTTCATTGTGCAAAGTAGTTTCGTTGTGATATTTGGTTTGGTAGCGTTAGCGATTTAAGATTCTATCACAGACATCAAGATCATGGAAATTCAACATTGGGATGTTGTAATATAAGTCCCTATGTATAAAAGAAAGAATTCCCTACCTGATGTGAAATATTTGAATAGTTGGTGGGTGAAGGAAGTATGGTCTTGAGACACCTTGTTTCAGCTGATAATACTAATTTAAAAGTTCTTTGAAAGCACTCCACCTCAAGCTTTGGAATTTGTCTTAGGGGTGATATCTACAAGTAAGAGTGGTTGTAGCTTATCTATGGTTGGGTGGAGATTTAGAATCCCACTCTCAGTTTCTAAAACTTGCATAAGATAAGTATCACCTTATGTTGTGATTGTGATTGCCATATTTCCTCTGCTATTTACAACGGGATAATGTCATACTAATGATTGAGGAGTGTTTTTTCTTGCATTTATCAATTACCTAATTGTTGTGTTGACCATAGGCCTGTAATGATGTTAATCTCATGCTCAAGTGTGTGGTTTAATCCTGTGAATCGAATAGGGCATGAGGTATCTTGTTTATCTGTGGAACATTAATTTTCGATAGGAATTTTGAGCAATACATAGTATCATGTTGCTTATATGAGTTTATTATATGTTTATTATTAGCCCAAGGGACTAGTGGATCTTGGAAATGAGATGAACTTGATTTTTGTCCATTATTATCAACTTAAGTTGCCTATAAACTTTTGATTTGTTATGAGTTTTCCATTTGTTCGATGGGCCTTAGTAATTATGAAAGGGGAAATCCTTGTTTTATTTATTGTATCATTTAAAGAAATGGTGGTTAGGCCTTGTTCCATTATTTTTATAAGCTTGGAAAGGATAACGTAAGGTATGTGTATATATATACTAAGGTTGAATGGGTCAGACGGAACTCTTGTTGAAATCGTAGGAGAGATAGTTCTAAATGCGTCATATAACAACCTTAAGGGTGACAGTCCAAGTCCTAAAGTAGGCACAAACGTTCACAGAACCACTACATTTGAGGCACATTCTAAGACTTTGTAAGCAAGGTGAATATCTCATATCAACCTGGTCTTTCTACTATTAGTTCTCGGCATCCTTAAGACTCAGGCTCATATGACCCTTCATTGGTGATTGGGACCCTGGAATCTTAGATCTCAATGTATTGGAACCCAGGTCATTTGTGCCTTCCTTTGGTTTCTTCTAAGACAAAACCTATGAGATTCTATTCTGAGATGGAGAAAAATGTTTTTGTCATCTGTTGTGCTTAAATTTCCATCCCCACACCTTGACTCATCAAACCTCATGATGAAAAATATTTTATATCTCTTAACTAATGCTCCTTCTATCAATTATTGGCTAATTTCTCAGTCTCAGTAGTTTGGCGTGCAGTATCTCTGAGTTTCTTCGAGAGGGTTTTTACTGAGGAAGAGTTTGTTGCCACGAAGGAATTTTCTTTAAGGAGGAGTTTTCACTAAGAAGGAGTTTTCTCTGAGAAGGGATTTTTTCCAAGAGGGAGCATGAAGATTCTCGGCGGTAATGTTTCTTGGAGGAAATGGCTCGTGTGAGGAAAAATTTCTCGTCAATAATAATTTTCGTCGAGAATGATCTACGATCATACTTCTCTCACAACTAGATTTTCCTCCGAGGTAGGATTTCTCTAGGGTGACATGGACCTCGGTCATCAAAACCACAGAACCCCGATGATTACACCAGGACACATAGGAGAGGCAGTATGAGTGTGTCAGTAGCTTATATTTTTTTTGTGTTTGTGTGTTCATGTGTGTGTGTGTTCATGTGTGTGTGTGTTCATGT
>APFE030571871.1:21426-74221 GCA_000404065.3 Pinus taeda
TGTGCATGTGCATGTGTGCATGTGTGTGTGTGTGTGTGTGTGTTATGACCCCAAGACATGAACGAGTTAACGTCTAATACACAAATTCCAAGTGGTGGTGTGGAGGTTGACGGGAATAGCCACGTGGGGACCACAAGGATGCCATGTGGCAGATTAATAATGTGGTGATAAAATTTAAGTGGCCATAAATTTTGATTCAGAGGTCAGGTCAGGATAAAATTTATATTGTTGGAAGTGGCTTTATTACCCACAACTAGTGGGTGACCCTATAGAAGAATTTTTCTCGTAGATTTATCTTCAACAAGTAGCTAGAATCCCCTGATAGACACCATTATATTGTTCAATTGATCTCCACTCCTTCAGTCAATCATATGTCCCCTTGCCCATCTGTCGAGATCGGATATTTGAAGGTGTGTCATCCAATCCTCAAGATATGTCTTTCATTGTGAAACCATTTTCTTTTGCATTTTTTTTGTGGGCACACTTGGGTATGGATTATCGGGTGACTTGGAAGGAGGAAGGTTTTTAACTATATTCTTGTTCCCTCACCTTAAATGGGGGGTTAATCATCAATCCTAGTCCTGTGGGATTTCCTCTACTGGCTTATATCTTCGGGATGGGCACTACTTGGGAAACCTCGAATTTGGTAGTGTGGTCATGTTTTCCCTTTCACATTTTTTACTCGCCTTCGCACATGAAATTCCCTATTTCATCATCTTCCCTCTCTGGGTCCACATGACCACTAGTTCCACAAGTCTCTATTACTCCCCCTCCCCTTATTCACATGTCTTCTTAAGTCTTGGAGCATAGCCCCAGAGGTTGATGCAGCTAAAAAAAAAGATTAAAAGCATATATGGCCACATACAAAAGGAAATAAGACCACAAATTGCAAAATATGGTTGAGTCAATAAAATTTAGCATGTGGAAAAAAGTCAAACATGAGATCTACCCCTTATTATTATGGCCATAACCCTAGTTCCTAGGACCCCCTTTGAGTTCCCCAACATCATTAAGGAACCCATGCATGTCCTAACCCCTGGTGGATGATGAACTACCCCACCCTAAGAGGGTAATCATTTCTATATCATACACAACATGCTCTCATCCTATGGAGCCCCGAGAAATATAATAAAAGAAAAGAAAAAAAATGAAAAAGGAAAATGAATAAGGGTGGGAAAAAAAAGTTGGGGTATCTCATGTACCATGATTTCTCCCTCCCACATTCATACACCCAAATGTGTGGACATCCCTCATCATTACCACCCTTGAGCCCATGACATTTGGCCTTGAGACCCTTGTACCTCAATCCACTTCATCATTATCCACATGACACCTACCACTAGAAGGATGTACCTTGGACATGTCTTTCCCTTTAGGGGTTGGGAACACCTAATATGGTTGTTTATTAGCAACTCCTACCTAGGGAGGTAACACCATTACATGCTCAAAGCCCCAAATTCGGAAGGGAAACCCATTATGAAGTCTCATTTGTGCCCTTGATTAACAATATTTATTCACTTAGATGCATCAATGAAGTATTGTAACTGAATTATCTGAAATGGGGCACTAAAGGCTTCTTGTCAACTTACAAGAACCTCTCCCACTCCAAAGCTTAAACAATTTCCAAGATCTATGCTTATGATTGATAATTTTCGAAATTAAAAGAACTTGAAGTAGGCGTATGCTTTGTTTTCCTTTCACTGTTCAAGTGCTTGAGTTCATTTGCTTAAACTAATATTTAAACATATGACAGTAAATACGATGCAGCAAATAAGCAAACACATAAGACAACAATATAACATGGAGTTCACCCTAATATCTTGGGCTACGTCCTTGAGCTCTAATCAACTCGACTAGGCTCTTTCAGATTATGGCTTGAATTCTTTACAAGTCTTTGACTCAACTCCATAGGTTTACAACTGAACCAATGGGCTTAGAATGCCATCTTACCCCTGGATGTCCTTTGGTTGCAGTTAGATCTAGGCTTGTCTAGACTAATTCTTTCAATCAGTGCTTTGATCTTCTTGAGCTTCTGGCTTCTCTGACTCCCTCAGAATTCTGCACTGTCTCTAGAATTCCTTATTCTGTCTTCTGCACAACAGACACCAGCAACAGCTTGATCCTTCGATCTCTTTGCTGTCTGATACTTCACTGAAGCATTTAGGCATTGCCTCCAACCTTTGGTGGCTTCGCTCTGTTAAGCGCTTTGGCTCTGCCTCCCAACCTTTAGTGGCTATCCTCTGTCTCAAGGGCATCTCTAGGTTCATTGTGTTTTATAACATGTTCTGTTACCACAAACTCTTAAAGCGTGAATCGATTGTTCATTAAAAGAATTAGTTTACAAATGAAAGGAACGGTGGGCGTGGGCAATCCTAACCATCCAGCCTTTCTCCGGAACTAAATCTCAAAATAGAGCATATTTTAACAATACACAGCAATGTATGGCAATACATAGAAAAACGCGGAAATACATTGAAAACCCGACTGAACAGACTAAGTTAAATCTCAAGTATTATTAACCCGCATCTATAATATTTCAGGTTTGTTTCCTTATCACATGTCGCATGTCGCATTGCGTAAGGCTAAACCCTGAACAAAACATGAATCAGCCAATACACGGGAAATACAAAGAAATCCATCGTTTGAACACCAAGACGGACCTCTAACAGAATTAAATCACGTCCATAAACCTTTCAATTCCACGCCTTTATCGCATATCGCAATCACTTGGTCTAATGGCCCAATGCTCTCTTTTGGCTTTGCTTTCCCCTAATCTCTGATCCCCGATTACTCCGATCGGAGCTATCGCATATCGACGTATCAAAGTATCGGCAGTCGCTGCTTCCATGGTCCTTAACTTTTCCTGATCAACAATTTCCAATCAGATCCTAACCGTTGATCTGCACACACAATCCAACGGCTGACGTTTGATCGCACCATCACAATCGCACTATTTCAAAGGCCGGCTCCAATAACTCACCGTTTGGCTTTCTCCAATGCGATATTTCCTCTTTGACTAATCTGAATAGGCCATGTGGCCCAATTCCGTCATGCCACGTGGCAGCTGTGGATTGGCCCGTGGGCCTATACCAAAAGTCAACATTTTCAATATAGTTTGAAGGTTAATGAAATTGCCTCCTTTTCTAAGGACATTGGGCAATTTTCATTTTACAATATCTCCTTTGTCCGGAGTCCATTTTAGCCTGTTCAAATTGTGTTGGATTCAGAATGAAGAAATCTATGCAATGAGACTATTTCCATAAGCATCCAATGACTTTCATTTTTTGAATATTTTAAACAAAAGTCATCGATGATCATTTTCTGATCACTCCTACCCATTGGGAATCTTTTGGACCCCAAAAGACTGATATACTGATCTGTACAGTAGATGAGAGTAACAACACCCTCTTCTTTCAGCCTCCGTACACTTGCCTTGCATAGCTACTGCCTCTGAACAAAAGCCTTTGAACACTTCCTTCCTGGATGTGATGTTCCTCTGGTTAAGAACTGTCTTCCTCCTTGACTTCATGCAGAACTCCTGCTGAGAAGGTTACAGAAGGTAGTTCGAACTTCTATTCCTTGATCATTGATCCAAGGTGGCTCAAACAAATGTGAAGTTACATCTTCTTCAAAAAAATTTACATTTGTGCCTATTACAAAAATGTTCTATTGACATCTTGTCAAGAACAACAGAATTACAGACAACAACTGGATGGCTTAAACTCTTGCTTCAACAAAAGAACTAGATTTCACATCTTGTGAATTACCTCCATGTCTTACATCTACATACAAATGATTGACTAGATAACAAGCCAAAAAAATGTGCCTTTAAAACAATTGACCCTTCAAGTCAAGCATGTAGAAAAAGAACTTTAGGATTATTTTTTAGAGATGAAACACTTCCTCATTATCTCCATCTTCAAGACCAAATCAACTTTTTCCAAGTCAACATTAAAATTACATGCATTCTTAAAAACAAAGCAATCAACCCTTCAAGTTAATTACACATACATGTTCAAATACAAGGAAATCATCAACATCCCTGTGTTCATGCACATCATTCTCATGCATGCATTTCATCCTTCAACTTTCGCTTAAGTACACTATACTTTCGAAGCTGAAATGAACATAATTTTGCAGCAATAAAGTGAGTCTCCTACTCAACTTTTTCCATTCACCTTCTTGGTAAAACCCTGCAACTTGCATTCTGTTAACAAAGAAATGCAAATAGATGCATTATATCAATAGACATGCAATCTTAATTGGATAAGAATTCTAACCATTTCTTAGCAATCCATTTCAAAGGTCCTTCCTTTGTCTGCACATCAATAGAAACATGTGAATCATCTTGAAACACATCATTTATGGAAACTTCCTTTCCATTCTTGCCATTTTCTCTTTCCACCTTCTTCAAGTTTTGTGGAAGCATTGTTGGATTCAAAGTCCAAGATTTTATAGCAATATGGCCTTGCTTATGGAAGTAAGTGCAACACATGTGCATCCTCTTGACAGCATGATTTGCCTTGTCCAATGGACCTTTGGCTTCTTTCTTCCTTTCCTTCAAAAGTTTCTTGTATGTGGCCATTCTCTTGCAACATCTAGAAACATTATGTTTATCCAAACCACAAAACGAACACGCAATTCTTTTCCCATGCTTATATGGAGATTTATCATGCTTAACATAATCAAAAGGAATATGATTAGAACTAGATTTATGCCTTTCTCTTTCACCTCTTTTACCTTCATGAGGAGGTGAACTGAATGAAGAAGTGGCTCCCTTTGGAATACCATCAACCTCTTCAATGGTTTCAGAGTTTCCACAACTCTCTGGTTCAAGTGTATGCTTATAAACACCTTCTTCCTAAAAATGATGTTTCAAGGTATTGCTTTCTCCAAGAATACAATCTTTACCCTTCTGAGGTAGAAGACCTGACATGAAACTCCTTCTAGGAACTGTTTCAATTGTCTTCACGACAAATTTGGAACCTTCTCCATAAGATTGTCCATAGCCAAGGCCCAAATACTTAGGCCTTTCCTCAACCATTATTGCCTCAACAATACCTTGTGCATGTTTTCCCAAGCCTTTTCCTTCGTAGCCCATCTTGGACATTAACTTGGACCCTATGCCTCTGGTATGTTTTTCAAAAGAACCAACATAAACATTCTTAGAATAATTTGAAGAAAAACA
This sequence comes from Pinus taeda, assembly GCA_000404065.3. Lineage (NCBI taxonomy): Eukaryota > Viridiplantae > Streptophyta > Pinopsida > Pinales > Pinaceae > Pinus > Pinus taeda. The sequence goes on from APFE030571871.1 coordinate 26,615, forward strand.
GGAATTGTTTACCTCTTCTTCAAGTTGATACTTGACCAAGGCTTCTTTGGCAACAAGGAGTTGTGTCTCCAACTCATGCGTCCTTTTCAGGTTCATATTTGCAATATGAAGTTGCCTCTTCATTTCCTGCAATTTGTTAGAAAGCAATTGCTTCTCTTCGTTCATGGAATTCAACTGCTCTCTAAGTATGATGCTCTTCCTTCCATCCTCATACATTTCTCTCACCATATCCATCATGGTGAACAAGTCTTGCTTCTTGTCTTCATCAAAGACTCTTGTGAAGAAAGAAGAATTTGAGGACTCACTTGTAGAGGTTGTCATTATTAGAATGAACAAAAGAACTTCAAACAAGATTAACAAAGAGCTTATTCAAGCAACCTTTTGCAACAAACCTCTTGTGCTTCAAGGATTTCTTTGAGGTCCTTCGGGATAAGAAGAATGCCTTCAACCCTTCTTCCTTCTTGTCCTCTCCTAGACTTAGCTTATCAATAGCTTTCCCTTCACCTCTACAAAATCAAATAATAGTCAGTTTACAAACAATCAAACAGCTAAATCCTTTCTATTGTTTAAACACCTTTCAAGTCAAACAAGCATATAGATTGCTTTGTCAATCAAGCATCTCAATCTTATATCACCTGCATCATGATACAATCTGCTTCATGATACAACCTGCTCTGGTATAATTTAACTCTGATATAACCTTCTTTGATGATGGGGTTAATTAACCTGATGCTTTGATATAACCAGCTCTGATACCACCTTCTTTGAAGGTGGGGTTAATCAACCTGGTGCTCTGATACCACCTGATCTGAAATGGGGCACTAAAGGCTTCTTTTCAACTTACAAGAACCTCTCCCACTCCAAAGCTTAAACAATTTCCAAGATCTATGCTTATGATTGATAATTTGCAGAATTAAAAGAACTTGAAGTAGGTGTATGCTTTGTTTTCCTTTAACTATTCAAGTGCTTGAGTTCATTTTCTTAAACTGATATTTAAACATATGACAGTAAATATGATGCAGAAAATAAGCAAACACATAAGGCAACAATATAACATGGAGTTCACCTTGATATCTTGGGCTACGTCTCCTTGAGCTCTAATCAACTCGACTAGGCTCTTTGGGATTATGCTTCAATTCTTTTACAAGTATTTTACTCAACTCCATAGGTTTACAACTGAACCAATGGGCTTAGAATGCCATCTTACCCCTGGCTGTCCTTTAGCTGCAGACAGATCTAGGCTTCTCTGGACTAATTCTTTCAATTAGTGCTCTAAGATTTTGTAGTATACCTAGGGGGATAATATGGGGTACAGAGGGAGGTACCCAAGGGAATAATGTAATAATGGGATGGGCCGTAGTAATAAATAAGGTGGTTAACCCGTATCATGTAAGGGACCACAAGTAGTTAGCAATAATGTAATAAGCCCATGGTATTAGATAGATGCTATTGAGGGAACCATGGTAATGACCCATGGTATTATATGTATAAGGCCTATATAGAGGCTAGAGACTCCCATTGAGAGATGTCAAAGGATTATTGTATGAACAGGCATATGGCTTGTGGAGTGTTCTCCTTCCTTAAGGAGTGAATGTATGGTATTGCCCTACCTTAAGGGTCTGATCAATAAAGAAGAATTTATCTATATTCAGATCTTGTTATTTATTGGGTTTATTTCCATTATCATATATTTTCTGATCAGATATAGAACAGCTTCTTGAGCTTCGGGCTTCTCTGACTCCCTCAGAATTCTGCACTGCCTCTGGAATTCCTTCTTCTGTCTTCTGCACAGCAGACACCAGCAACATCTTGATCCTTCGATCTCTTCGTTGTCTGATTCTTCACTAAAGCAATTAGGCATTGCCTCGAACCTCTGGTGGCTTCGCTCTGTTAAGCGCTCTGGCTCTGCCTCCCAACCTCTGGCGGCTATCCTTTATCTCAAGAGCATCTCTGGGTTCATTGTGTTTTATAACACGTTCTGTTACCCCAAACGCTTAAAGCGTGAACCAACTGTTCATTAAAAGAATCAGTTTACAAATGAAAGGAACAGCAGGCACGGGAAATCCCGACCGTCTGGCCTTTCTCCGGAATTAAATCCCGAAATAGAGCATATTTTAACAATACACAGTCATGTATGGCAATACATAGAAAAACGCAAAAATACATTGAAAACCCAACTGAATAGACTAAGCTGGATCTCAAAGATTATCAACCCACATCTATATTATTTCAGGTCCGTTTCCTTATCGCATGTCTAATGAAAATGTAATTTTTCATTCCTGCAGGGAGGAACAAATTTTCATAGCAAGATTCCAGATGATGATAGCTTACTAGGAGTGCACTATGTTGAACATTCCAAATGTAATTTTCAATTGTTATGAATGGAAATTATGATTTTTTTCTTGCCAAAAAGGTTTATTACTGATTTTTTTATATTTTACATGTGAATGAATTATTCCTAGGGCTTCTAAATGTTCCATGACTAAATGTTTATTGTTTCTTGGAGATCTTAGTAATTTTTTGCATGAAAAATATATTTTTCTATGAAACATATAGAAAAAATTCTAGGGTGAATCTTCTATATTTACTTTCTCCTCTCAAAAAAAAGATAGTTAGAGTTTTACAAGTGCAAAATTGTTATTCACCCCTTACTCCAAACTATCATCTTCCCCTATCTTCATGTTAGAATAAGCATTGGCCAAGTTTGTGTTGATCAAAAATCATTAAAACTAAAATATATTTCCTTATTTATTTTCTCATAGGCTTTTTAAGACAAGGTGCTAGGGTTTTTCTTGGCCTAAATTACTTGTAGGGAAAGTTTGGATGGATGTTTGTGCATGAAAATCTAGTGTTTTCCTCCTTATACCTCTCAATTGAAAAATCTAGTGTTTGTTGTGGTGAATCATCTCCAAACAAGGCTAAATAATCCTCCTAAATAATTTTGTGCCTTAGATACATAAACCCTATCCAAGGTTAAACTTGAAGCCTATTAGAGGATTCAACTTATTACTTTGTTGATCTAATCATTAAGTAAAACCTTTCTCTAACTACTACATTTATAGGTACTCCTTTATTATTTCACATCAATAATTCCTAGCTTATAGTGGTAATTGTCTAATATAGGGTTAGTATATTTTCTCCTTTATAAATAGAATTTGAGCATATTCTGTCATTAAGGAATCTTTCCCTAGCCTATTTATATCACCTAGAACCCTCTAATTAGAATATCCTTATAGGTGAATACAAGGAAGCCTCCCTTGTGGTGAAACTTCACTAAATAGGAGGAGGAAGAGTATTGAGGTGACAATGGCAATCCTTTCTCATTGTTTCCATAGGGTTTGGTGCTTTCAATATGAGTCCCCTCACCGGGCCTACTAGATCTTATGGCAACATCTTCAACACCATTTTTGGAGAGGAGTTGAGCCAACCTCCTCCAATTCCAAAGTTTAAGCTTCCATAAAATCTTGGTGAGAATAAATCTTAAATGGCAACATAGATTCTCACCTTCTCATTCCAAAATATAAAATAATTATTTCCCCTAGTAGCTCGACTAATGAGACCATAGCTTTAAGCAAGAAAAATACTACCCCCAAGATGACTACTACTTCCACTTCTCCTATAATTCCTAAATCTCTTATGGTTTGGGACCTACTTCATCCACCCCTAATATAACCATGGTTAGGCCATGGATTAATGCAACATTCCAACCATTGGATGTAAGTGAGTTCCCTTATGATCCTCGTAAATTTCCTAATAATTATTAATAATAGTTACCCAAGTTCAATGGTACGGATGTTGTTACTACTAAAAAATATATTCATAAATTTTACTGAGTTGTGAATGGAAAATTGATAGAAGACAAAGACATTGTTATGATGATGTTTTCCTTACGCTTTCAAGGAAGTACTCAAGGTTGGTACCTAATTTTACCCCTGGGGAGTCTTAAAATTTGGGACTATAATTTCCATTAAGAATTTGACAAAATATGGGTTATCGTCAAAGAAAGCATGCAACTCCTGGCGAAGTTCCAAGGAGATAAAAAGACTGAAAATGAAATTGTTAAGGAGTTTACACAACAATTTGAAAAAAAAATTAAAGGAGTTTCCCTCTTACATAACAAATTGATCAAACTATCCTTAACCAATATGTATAATCTCCTTGAATACATGGCCAACGTAAAGACCCCCCACCTTAAGCTCATTGAAAGATGTTCACTTGCTAATCTAATCTCCCTTATAACAGTTAGAGAGATGGGATAGTAATAATAATTTGTTGTTATGTCCTCATATCTTAAAACAAGCATCACCATTATGTTCATATCTTCAAGACAAATCTGGTGACACAAAACTTTAACTCGATCTGATCTCTAGATTAGAATTTATAATCCTTTAAATTTCCGACAACCCAGAGAGTGTCACATCATTGACCCAGCCACGTGGAATCGACGTGGCCATGCCATGTGGAATCCACATGGAAATGCCATGTGGCTAACCTCCTAATGTCACATGGAAACATGTTAACTGTTATTGACTTGTTCATTACCTACCTGATCCATGTTCTGTTACCACGGCTAAAATCCTAGTGTTATACCTAGTAAAAACCTTCGGTGTGCTACCCGACTAAAACTCTCAGTGTGCTACCTGGCTAAAACTCCCAACTCAACTATCCTTGATAAAACTCCTAGTGTACTTTTGCTTTTCCTCTGGGGAATAGTCTCCAGGATAGATCTTATAGAATTATAACTCCCGGGGTGCATCATGCTTCACTCATCCCTTTCTGTGATAAGTCATTATCACAATTTTCAAATTGTTGCTTCCATGATGAGGCTTCTTTCCAATCCATGTAGATAAGGTTAATCGGCTGAGGTTATAAGGTTAATTCCATGCTTGAGGTTACAGCAATGCCACTTGTAGCAAGGTCTCCCCCATAGCCCATCGATGAAGTTTCTAGCCAAAACTTGGGTGAGAAACATGCTCACTCTTGCACTCAATGGCTTTTCATAAGGGTTTTCTCCCTTCCTGCATTATGCACCATTCATAAAGGAGTTCTATCATGGTGTGGTTGTGGTGGTTCCACAAACATCTAGACTTTTTCCATAGTTCCACCATGGCCATTAGAGTTTACTAAGATACCCATTGGTGTTATCTCTGGATTCACAGTGTATGTAGCAAAGAACATTGAATAGGGACTCGTCTATTTAGGCTCATGACTTGTCTATCTAATCCCTCAAGGATCTGCAGCTCCTAAGATCTCCAGTATCTTACTTAGGTCTAGCCAATCTAAACATAGACATATACATATCTCATTTAAGGACCCACTACGCATTGTAAGCATATAAGAGAAACCATAAAGCGTATAGTTCCAAAAGGACCGCAAGGATATCACAATTCCTCAAAGAAATAGGTTAGGTCTGAATACAACTAAGAGCTTTATGGATAGGAACATAACAGATAAGATTACAGACTTGCAAGCACTCTATTTTTAAGGACAGGGAATTCCAGGCATAATTGCATTGATGATTTCCAATTACCTTATGATACATACTTGGTGATTCTTGAAGGGCCTACAATGCTCACACTACACACCACAATGCAACCCATGGCCTATGATAGACATAAAAGTAATTATTTGCACCAACCTGGGCACTAACCTTATGGTGGACCAAGAAGAGTTTTTTAAGGGTTCCCAGGTAACTTGGATATTAGCAAGGACTTGGGGATGATTTCCCTAGACATGGCGCCATCACCATATCCACCCTCTAATGAATGGGGACTCGAGAGGTAATTTCTACCCCACTTGGAAGTGATTTGCTCCATGACTTCTCCTTCCAACCAAATGTTTCTCTTACTCTCTATGTTCTTCTTTTTCCAAGTTGCTCCCATTGGACTTGTTGTTGCCTTCTTCCTTCATCTCCCCATTTGTTCTCCTCCCTTCTCTCTTTTTTTATCGCTCTCTTTTCCCCCCAATTCTCTTCTTTGCCTTAAATTTTCTTCTAGTTTTGCCCTACCCTCGAGTGCATTCTCTCTCTTTTCAACTGTATCCTTAATGTTCTCCTACATCCCCCTTTTTCCAGGTTGACTTCCCTCTTATCCACCCAGTTTCCTACGCAACCCATGCCTTAATTAATTATTGTCCTTTTGTGCCCCTCCAGTTCGTCCAAGCAAGCATGGGTCTCTTCCTTTTTTTATAGTTCCTTAAATTTTTGACATATGATTCCATTAAAGGCACAACAACCAGCCTTCAAAGCTTGTCCGAAAGAGTCTATTTTATTGTAGAAAGTAACCTAAACATCCCAAGAAAGTTACCTCCCCAGCCTCTGGAATCTGTGTCCCATGACTCAACCCAAATTATTTTTATGAAATATTTACATTGCAAAATGAGGTTAAGCAATTGGCACTATCACAAACCCCTACCCCTCAGGGGGACATTTTCCTCGGGGTTCTTATCGATATGCAACATAAAGGGCATGCTTAAAACAAGCACATATTGCTTATGGAGCTTTATATACATAGTTATGTACAACATTTACAGTTCATATACATTTTATTTAACTAGTAAATAAAAAGGGATATGTTTCCCTCATTGAGTCTTTCATTTCTCAAGTGGCTTCCTCAGGCCCAAAGTGCATCCATTGCACTTTGACTTGCTCTATTGCTCGACTCCGGAGAGTTTTGCTCCTTCGATCTAAGATGCATATTGGCTCTAGTTGAAACTCTCTCTTCGGTGTCACCTATAGCACAGACCAATCAATCACATTATTAGAATCATGTACATATATTTTAAGTAAAGAAACATGGAAAACATCATGGACTTTTACTAATGGAGGTAAGGCCAACCTGTAGGAAACTAGTCCAATCCTTTCAAGGATTTCAAAAGGTCCACAAAAATGAGGTCCCAACCTGGCACGACCCAATATTTAAAGAACTTTTCTTCCCCAACATGGAACTATTTATGTACACTATGTTGATTTGCATAGGTATTTTGCATGTCCTATGCCACCTTCAAATTTTGTTTGATGATCTAAATGTGTTGCTCCATTTCCTTGAGCATTTCAAGCCCAATAAGGACTCTACTTATTGGATCGCTTTAGCAAATAGGAGTATTGCAACTCCCCCCATACAATGCCTCAAATGAGCTCATCCTCAAGGACTCTTGGTAGTTTTTATTATATGCAAATTTTACAAGTGTAAGATACTCTTCCTACTTCTTTTTATAGTGCAATACATACATGCTCAACATGTATTCGAGGATATGGTTCACCATTTTTGTTTTTCCATCCATCTATGGGTGATAAGTAGTGCTAAAGGCCAATTCAATCCCCAATCCTCCAAATTGCTCCTTCCAAAACTTGGAAGTGAACTTGGCATCCCTCTCTAAGATTATCTTCTTGGGAACTCCATGCAACCTCACAATATATCATATGAAAAATTGAAGCACCTCGCTAGCTGAGTTGGTGGATTTGACTGCCACAAAATGAGCCACCTTGCTCAACTTGTCAATCACCGCCATAATTGCATCATTTTGTCTGTAGGTCATTGGTAAACTTGTAATGAAATACATCGATATCAACTCCAACTTCCACCCTAGAATTAGAATGGATTGCAATAAACTTATTGGATGTTTGCACTCAGCTTTCAATCACTGACATTATATTAATTTAGCAACAAACTCAGCCACTTCTTTCTTCAAATTTGGCAACAAAATAAAAAAAATTAATGGATGTGAGAGTCTTATGGTACCCAAGATGGCTTGAATATGGCCTGTCATAGAACTCTTTCATGATGAGCCCCTTCAATTCATCACTATTTGGTAAATACATTATATTCTTGAATCTAATTAGACCATCACCTGTGAGATGATACTCCTCATCCTCACCATCTTGTTGGAACTTATCCTTTATTTTCTTGTACTCTTCATCATGTTCTCCTACATTTTTAACCCTTTCAACCAAGTCTACTTCATAAAAGGTTATGGTTTCAAGATGACTCAATTGAATCCTTCTACTAAGTGCATCAGAAAAGTTGCTCTCTTTCCCCTTTATATATCTTATTTTGAAATCAAACTCATTGAGCATGCCCATCCACCTTACTTGACTTATATTTAGCTTGGGTTGTTCAAATAAATAATTCAACCCTCCATGATGAGTCATTAGGGTGAATTTTTTTCCAAGGTAATGTCTCCATATCTTTAGTGCATGGATGACTATAGCTAATTCCATATCATGAGTTACATATTTTTGTTCATGTTCATTTATATTTTGGTACTCATAGCACACCACTTAACATTCCTGCATCAACACTCCACCTAACCCTTCCTTGTAGGCATCTGTGCATACTACAAAATCCTTTTCAAGATTTTTGATCCTCAAAACTAGTGCATTCGTGGGCAATTGTTTCAATTAGTCAAAGCTCATTGCACACTCAGCTATATATCCAAATTTCTTCCCTTTTCCTTGCAATTATGTGATAGGATGGCCTATCTTGGAGAAGTTTCAGATGAACCTCCTACAATAACCTACCAATCCCATGAATGATCTAACCTCATTCACATTCTCTAGTACTAGTCATTCTATGATTTCCTTAATCTTCTTCAGGTCAATTTCTACTCCCTCCCTTGAGACAACATGCCCCAAGTAACGAATTTATGATTGGAAGAAATTGCATTTACTAAACTTTGCATAAATCTTATTCTCCCTTAGCAATTGCAATATTGTCACCAAATGATTTTCATGCTCTTCTTTAGTTCTTCGACACACCAATATATCATCAACAAAAACAATGACAAATTTGTCCAAATAAGGACACAACACATTACTCATTAGACAGATGAAAGTGGTAAGGGAAGTAGTAACTGAAATGGTACCACTACAAGCTCATAGTGTATGCATCTTGTCCTAAAAACAACCTTGTGGATATCCTCTTCTTTTATACGCACTTGATGATACCCAGACCTCAAATCAATTTTAGAGAATATTTTTTCTCCCCTCAGTTGATCGAATAATTCATTAGTCTATGGAAATGGATATTGGATCTTAATGGTCACTTAATCCAATTGTCAGTAGTCAATACAAAGTCAAATTGTCCCATCCTTTCTCTTCACAAATAATACTGGAGCTCCCCAAATTGGCACACTTGGTCATTTTTTCCCTTTCTCAAGCATTTCTTTCAGCTACAATTTTATATCTACTAGCTTAGGAATGCTCATCTTGTATGGTGCTTTGGATGTTGGTGTTGCTCCAGGAAACAACTCGATAGAGAAACTTCCTTATGAGGAGTTAAACCAAGTATATCTGCTAGAAACACATCCTCATATTGTTGCAGCACTAAATAATTCTTCAGTAATTCACTTTCTTCTTTCCCAGTGTTGTCACTTGCCTATTTATTGTTGGATATTTTCACAACAATTAATTTTCATCCCTTCTAGCAACTGTGTTTAGCCTGCATTATTGTGATTATTCTGACTGAAATTGGTTTCCGCTAGCCTTGTAATATTTTCCTTTTCCTAACATCATCCAGGCATTCAACTGCTTTTTCAAAATAATCCACTTTTTTCCTATTCATTTACATCCAATTCATGCCTAATATTATGCTATACTCACTCAATGGAAGAAAATTTAACTGTGTTTTTGTGGGCATGCCACTGAGTTCAAATGGACATGATTTCACCAAATGACTAACTTTTCTCTTTGTTCTGGTTTCCATCTGAACTAACCATGGCTCTATGTGTGATCCCTTACTCAATTTTCACTTTTCCATAAGCTCTAGTATGACATAGTTTTAGTTAGAGCAAGGGTCAATTAAAATGGAAATAAATTGATCACGCGTCTTACCTTCATTCTTAATTATGGTCGGTTGGTGGTCTTCCTGGAAATTGTCCAAGGCTAGTAAATTTTGGGCAAGCTCTAAGCTACATCCCCCATTGTTCGAGATTCTTGGGCACTATAAATCCTAGGACCTGCATTTCTTTGATGTGGGTAGTCCCTTTTACGATGGTTTTCACCACATGTCCAACACTCCAATTTCTCCTTTATTTCAGCTCTCCGTTGCTTTGTTGTTAGCTACTGTGTATTCCCTTTAGCAACTGAATTGGTTTTTTGTTGGAATTGATTTATGGCGCCACCAAATTGTTTACTTTCCTTTTTATCTATGAATTTGTTTGATAATTTCTTGTTATTTCCAACTTTATTCTTTTCCTTCCAATTGATTTTAATTTTTGGCCTAATATTGTCTTAATCATAGCAATATTTTAATTTCTTAATGGCATCATTCAATGTCAAAGGTTCCAGAAATTCAATTATGTCTTTGAATGTCATAGGCAACCCACTGATAACATATAGATTTTTTCCTTCTCATCCTTGAGAAATGGAACATATATCAACATCTCTAGAAACTTGGTGAAGTATTCCTCATCTGACATCTGCCCCATTCTTAGTTCATAAAATTCCTATGCCTTGCTGTCATAATGTCACTCAGACAAATATTAATTCCTGAAAAGATTCTCAAATTCATTCCCATTTATTGAAATATTCTTTTCCTCATTTCTTCAACTGTTTTCCTATCAAAACCAATCAAAATTTAATTAAAATGTAAATTAAAATAAAAATATCAAATCTGGAAAATAAAACATTTTTAATGAAAATTCAATTAAATAAATAAATAAAAAGGAAATCTAAACTTTCCATTGATCCCTGTAAAGATCTAATTGGTCAAGGAGAACATAATTGAATGGATTTGCACTCAGTAGAGGCTATCAGCAAATGAAAATGCAGAAAATTAAACTTAGAAAATTAATTTTGTTTAAAAATTTGGAGCTTGGTCTTCTGCTAAATTTTAGATTCGTTTAATGATAAAATCTGGTCATGCAACCACTTCATAAACATTCTCTATGATTTATCTATCCAGCGAGCTGTCTTAGGCCTCATTTTGCCAAGTAAAACTCAACTTATGAGCTTCCAAAGTTGAAGAATCAAAACTATCCGAATTCTAAAAAATTTGGTCCTTGAGCCAAAAATAGGAACTTTTTAATAAAAATCTAATCCTATTTAAATTATAATATTTCTTAATTAATACTAATTTAATTGTAATTACAATATTAAACTAGATTAATTTTTAAACTAATTAAAATAAATTTTAATTTAAAAAATAAAATGAATTTAAAATTTAATTAAAAATATAATATTATTATTTATATAATATTATTAAAATTATAATATTAAATTATATATAAATATAAATATTATATTATATAGATTACTACAAACTATATTAACACACTTTAATACCAAAATCCAACCTTACATAAAGAAAACAAATAATAGGTAACCTTCACATATTAGGAAATAGGAGGTAGAGTAGGTCACATGTGAGGTGGAGTGAGGGAGGAGGTGGGGTAGGGATGAGGGAGGTTAAGGAGGTGAGGTGAGACTTTATAATAAAAGAAAATAGTCATTGCATAAATTCATATTGGAGTTTGGAGGTTGATGCATATTGGAACTTTTTATATGTGCACAAAATAAAAATGCCAATACGTTGATATTTCGATATCGGAAGAATTAAATTGGAGGTTTCGAATATCGGAAGAATTAAATTGGGAGTTTCGAATATCGAAAGAATTATATTGGGACTTTTAAATTTTGGAAGAATTGTATTGAGAGTCTGTTTTTTTTTTATAGGAACTGAGGAGGTGAGGTGAAGTAGGTTTCACTTGCAGTGGAATTATAAATTCTACAAAATGAACTACAACCAATTTGCAATTTTGAGATTTTGGGTCTTATAATTTCTTTTTAAATTAGGAATTGGAATAAATTATCGAGATCCCGAAAACGCATTTTTTTAACTATTCTACAATTTGGTTGGGTGATTTTGTAGGATCGTTAGTGAAAAATGAAAAAATTAGTAAAAATGAATTAGCGATTAATGTTTACAATGAATTACTAATTTAATTACAAAATTAAAATAATATACATTTTATACAATTTTTTTACCCAGGGGTAAAAATTATCGAACTTCGGATGAGCACTATTTGCAAACCATGTAACCAAATGAGATGAAACAAATATTGATAGAAAGCTAGCAAAAAGTCGAACTCAATGAAGTGATCAAAATAAAAATCTGACAAGTTTAAAAAAAAAAAAAAAAAAAAAAAAAAAAAAAAAAAAAAAAGGCAAAATTGTAGGACACTTAACCAAAAAAAATATCAAAAAGGTGATTTAGCCTTAAATTTATTAAAGGGTCCCCATTATTTGAAGTAAATAAGTAAAATAATGGGGTGTTGGGTTTTCCCTATAACACTAGCGACACACTGAGAAGAACGAGTTATCTTTAATTAAAGATAATGAACTTTAATTTACCGAAAGGTTAAAAATAATGAAGTTCACGAAATCATCTAACAATGAAACATTTTCATAGGTCCCACATAAATAGATTAAGTAATAGGAGTTTGAAAAGATAAGTACTCAAAAGCATACTTGAGTAACAATCATGAATCCAAATTTGGGAAAAAAATATTTTTATATTACCTCGTATGAGAAATAGAAGAAGGTACAAATAAGAGTTTTTATATAGCATATATCCATTGTTATGAATGGTCTCTGACATCACTTTGTTGCCAGCGAGCCTGAACAATACCCTGGCGAAGTTGTCTTTTATGCCATACAAGCGTAGCCCCACTGCTAGCGAGCGTCCATAGCCCCGATGGGTTTACTTGTATTTCCCATACTTCCTCTTTTAATCACCCTTTTGATAAGCGCAATTGCGAGATTTTATTTTATGATGTACTTGAGTGAAAGAGGTGGGATGGTAATAGAGACTTATGTTAATGAATACAGTACTTTCATAATGTTGACTCCAAATTCTTTTCCTGCAATTGTCCATCAGAGGCTTTTGTAAAGTGGAGGGGTGGGAGGGATCCATTGAGTTAAACTCAGGTCAGTTCTTTCCTTGAAAAGGTAAACCCTATCACTTAGAAAAGATTTGTGTTCCTCCATGAAAAATATTCAAAGCAAGAGGGCTCTATGGTTACATAAAGATACACCTTTATTGATAAATGAAATTCAGTGAAATAGATAGAGTAAATATTTCCTATGTATGTCAATCATTGTTGGGTGAGAAAAAGGCCTTCCACATGAATCATGGCAGAGTCACCAACATCAAAACAAAACTGAAAACAAAAGAAAAATAACTCCAAACCGAAGTAAAAAAGAAATCAACAAACTCTAATTAATGTAAAAATGACGAGAGTAAAAGCTAAAAGAAAAATCTCAAATTTAAAAGATAAACCCCAACAAGATTGCTTATACAAATGTCTCAACACAAGAACTAAAAGAAGATAATCATGTGAACATTTATCTTTTGTTGAGAATCTAGTAAATTTTATCCTGAGGAATCATAAGCGATTAGGCTTCTGAAATTAAAGTGTGAATAACAGTCATGAGAGATAATAAGCTAATGAGAAGTCTCTCACTGTTGCAAATTTTCTTGTTTCAAATAAAAATCAACATTAAAACATCTTAACCATTTTCTAATAAAGGCAATACTTAAGAAATAGATTAAAGGTTCACGAACTCCCTAGTTTACCTGAGTTGGTAAACATTGTAAATGTTATTCAAAAATTCAGAGGCAAACAACAAAGAGCATGAGCTCCAAATCTAAGTCATCTGGGATGTGAAAAAGGATCGTGAAGACTTGCAAAACAGAGTTTAAGATCAGCAAAAACTAAAAACAAAAAACTGAAATGAAAACTTAAAAAAATAGAAATAAATTAAAGTGGCCATATGAAACTTACCATTGGAAAATTTCTTTTGATTTTACCTGAGAGATATCATCTTCTCCAATAAAAGATAACTTCTTCTTTTGATTAGAATTAAAAGCATGAATAAGTTGAATTGACTGAAATCTTATTGACTCAAAATCATCAATTATTAAATCTAAACTAAAGCAAGTAGTCAACTAAAAGAAAACAATGTTTCATGTTCAAGGAATCGGAAGTAAACCAAACCCATCAGAAATGAGAATGAAGATATGCTTCTTTATGAATTGCAACGATGATTGTTCTCTTTGATTTTTCCATTTTGAATTTATATTAGCTCGAAAAATATTAAAATTGATTCAAAATCCAAATAATGTAGCAGTCATGTATATGAAGAGGACTTGAATCGTTATATGATAAGTATCGAGTGATATATCAAAAATTCAAATAAAAGAGAATTCAAACATGAATTAACCATGGTCCATTACCTTTACCTATCCCAAATTCCTTATCAATTGTTGCATTACCATAGTGGTTGTTCAAGAGTGCCACAATTGATGAAATTTCTCACTAGTCAAGAAGATTGTCGAAAAGAGTAAAAGAGGCCCATGTGCATACACCATGAAGAATGTATAACCCTACAGTCACAAAGTCATCCTGATGAATTAATACTTGAACTTCCTGAAATTATGATTAAAATACATCCAAGCTCTTGACCACCACAATAACATTAAAGCAACATATATATCCAAAGATAATCAAACAAGATTTCATGTGAACATAGTGAAAGATCATAATGAATTGATGAGAGATTTATGAAGATTCTTAACCTGATATTCTGAAGTTATGAGTTTCCGAGAGAATCAAAGTGAACGGTAAGAGCTCAAGTCTTTTAAAAATTCTTAATGAGCAAAACTATGATGAACAAAAAACCTGCTTCATAACGTTTCCAACGACATTCGTTTTCGAAAGTTTAATTAAATTTCACCTCCAATATAAGAAGTCCTAGTATTTAGAATATTAAAGGGAAGCAAGTTCTTGGAACAAAACTTTTTGTGTAAATTTTACAAACAAAAATTACGATATTAATCATGCTAGATAATGAATGCTTGTTAAATGTATAATGTGTGAACATTGCCTTTCTAGTATATCAGACATTCATGAATCATATGTAAAAGTTTCATAAGGGTTTATAAAGTAGTTATGATGACTTTTATTCTGATAATGAGATGATTTGAAGTTTTGTAAAAATAATTGCAAGATCACTTACATTTACCTATAAAGTAAGCTTACGAGTAGAGGAGTTCGATATTTAATAAATATGAGAATAATCGGGAGTCAAAGATCTCAAAAGCCTTTTCTAAAGCCAAAATTAACTTCCAAAACTCTGAGACCACAAGATTCCAGTGAAGACGTGAAATAGGGGCCATTTCCTTTGCTAAATGTAATGGGCGAGATAGTGGAGGAAAAAGCAATGTTGATCTTGGAGAAGCAAATATCTAAAATTGTTTTAAGAGCTTCTGATATAATACAAACAAGAGTCCAATAAGCCAGCAAAAACTAAAATTATGATGACAGATCTCAGAAAAATGAAAAGAATAGGATCAGGATTCCGAAATTAACCAATTAGAGGCTCTGAGTCCTTTCGAAAGAAAGGAATGTCACTAAAGGGAAAAAATATATGAATGGGTGTGATGCAATGGTTTATCTCTACTTGACATTTGTAATATTTGGAACAATCTTAGATAAAATCATGGATAAGATCATTCGCTGCAAGTGTTTGATGTGAATTTTCCTCCATTTGTAGCAAATCAGAGCAATAAAGAGTGTAAGTGTCTCATTTCAATTGCATTTATGAGAGGCAAAATATGATTATTAACTCATATTGCTAAGTGAATTCGCGTGTGTCTGCACACACGAGTGTATTGGAAGAAAAATATCAGAGAAATCTTATGGTTGTATCTTTGAAACAGGCGATATTCTTACCTTCCGATAGGTTTTTATTATTAAAATTTAATTGCTAAAAATATAAGCGAGAAAGGATATCAGAGGTCTTGTATCAAACATTGGATATCGGGGGTTGAAAAGAATGACAGACGATAGGAAGTTTTGATATAGAAGTTCTGATATGGATAGGAGGGATTTATCAGAGAATCAGAGGATTGGGAATATCGAAGATCGATGATATGAGGATGCCATATATTGGAGGATGAGTGAAAAGATATATTGGAGGATGGACGAAAAGAGATATCGGAGGATCGGGATACCAGAGTATTTTGAGTGATGCTTATATGAAAATTTTCTGAAATTCAGAAGCTTTGATAATGCTACGTGGCAATCCTGTGGGGTCGGAAGCTCTAAAGTATTTAATTCAGAAGAAAGAGCCCAACTCAACTTTTCCTTTTAACAAAAATCCCTTTAATAATTATATTAACCATTGGAAATATTTGATCAGAGAATGATTTTATTGGAACTTTCTTATGAGGAGAGTTACGATATTATAATGATCTGATGTGAATATTATGATACTATATTAAATTCCTATAGGGGTTTTAATAAAATAAAAGCAAAATTAAAGAATCCTCAAATTTAGACGAAACAACAAATACATCCCTAAACATGTTGCTGAATTAGAAAAAGTTGGTTGCTTGCTTATTTCAAGTCTCCAAAATCAAGCCAATGAAGACCTGCAAAAAGAAACAAAACAGAAATAAGAAATAAAGTATGAAAAAAGAGAAAACAAACAACATATGAAAATGAACTTGATAATACATACCTGGAAGACTATTGATTGTAGGTTTACCTCATGAATCTTCAAGTTCTCCCATGTATTTCTCAAAATTCACATATGTTCAATATCATCTACTTATTTAATATAAAATGCTAATTAATGAACTTTCATATTACATCATCCTCAAATTTACATCGGAGAACAAGAGTGGTGAATATGAGCCTTTTCAAAAATACTTGTGAATAAAAAAAATTGCCAAACTATAGAAAATTCTTGGAATTACTTCACATATGATCAATGTGATGAAGTTTTTCCAAAACAAGACAATGAAGTGCTTTCACAAGTGTGTATAATCCGACTACATAAGAACTCTTTGATATGTTCTCAGCCACCTTGCCAGAAAATGAAAATCGATACCCCAAAAAAAAACTTGGATTCACTACTTGCTTATTAAAATTTTAAAATAATAAAATAAATCCAAACAAAAAAGGAATCTAATCTAAATTAATTTATTCCTATTTCTAACAAAATGGAAGGAAACATGGCTAGGTATAGTCGTACTTCCAATGTAACCATTCTCTCATTTTAATTCCTACATGTATTTACAGGTAAAACATTAGTAACAAAAATACAAATATAACTAAACTAACATAACTAAATCTGAATGCAGAATATACATTTATTTCCAACATACTTATAGAAAGCAACTTATTTACAATTACCTTCTCTTGAAATGTCTCTTCCAACTAAATTTCAAATGGATCATAGAAATCTAGATGGATTTCCATTATTGATTGGAAGATATTTAAAGGAGAAGATAACAGGCCAGATTGTAAAAATGGATTTTTAGATACATTGGCCTACAAACATGTGTCAGTATTATGTACATATGTTAAATTATTAATAATCTTTTGTGAAGGAAAACTTTCCAAATGTCTTTCAAATGGGTCAATGGAGTATGGATGGAAGTTTGATAGATTCAACGGAAGATCATTAATAAAATTTGATAGTTGGTCATATTGCAAGAATACACTCTTTTGTTGGCACTGTTTTTGAGAGGAAAGTAAAAAGTGATAAGAGATGAACATCAATTGAAATTGGAAGAGTAATATCTTTTGATGTTTATGATTATAATTTGAAACTTCATTTTCCCTTTTAGGAAATGCATCAATTAAGTGTTCAATACTGAACTGCTCAATATCCCAGCATAAGATATCTAACAACTAAAAAATGAAAATAGAAGACAAATCTAAAATCAAACAAAATAAGTGAAACAACAACAACAAAATCAAATCGTAGTTTATACTATTATTACAACTCTTGTTACATCACAATTGGGATTGTCTTGTAGTAATGTCCTTTTCACAAGGATTGGCCAGAATAATGGAATTAGAATGATTGCCAACACCAACTTTTGAATTAGAGAGAAGATCATGACTATGAATATGAATGAGAATTTGATCACCATAAAAATCATAGATTGGAATGGGTTCTTGAATGTTGAAATCATGAGTATGATTAATTGTTTGAAAATGAGAACTAGTTGAAACAATTTCTGAGTTAGAGTGTTCTTCATTTTCACATTTGATTTTAATTTGATCATGGGGATTCATTTGAGAAGAAGACAAATAAAAATCCTGAATGTCAGAGTAATCATCATAAATAACTTCACGACATTCTCTAGAATTCTCTTCATTCACATCCGAAATATCAAAACAAGAAAGGATATGTAGCACATTTTCTTTAATTCTAGAAGAATGATCAATAATTATCTCTCTATCTTGATAAAAACTAACAGGAAATTTATATAAACCAACATCTCTGTTTTGTGGAATAACATTAATACAAGAGGAGATAAATTGCTATCAGCAAAAATATCAGGATAGAGGGAAAAATCAGAGCTTGAAGAAATGAATATGAAACTATCTATATTTGTGAATTCTTGTGCATTTTCTTCATTGCAAATTTCATATTTATGATAATTCATTATTTTATTAATGCTTTCTTGAAGAATATTGTTTGGCTGCCCTGAATTTGTCTTTTGATCAACATGATCAAATTCTGACATTTGTATAGCAGATCGCATATTATTGGAAAATTCAATTTCTACTAATACTTGTTGACTTATAATCTGTTTTTCTAAATTTTACTCATAGTGATTTTCAGATTTCATGGTAGATGGTCCTTTAATATTATTGTTGTTATCTTCCTACAGTTGATTATTAAAGTCTTGCAAGCTTTGTGAAAATGATTCATTGGCATGATTATCATTAATATTGTAAGAGGCGAGTACTATATTTAGGAATTTATCATACATGGTTGAGGCCACTTCATCATGATTCATATGCACCTCTATATCAAAACTTTTGATAATATTACTAGAATTTGAAGGAGAGTCATATGGATTTGAAATGGGAGGAAGAGAACAATTATATTCAATTCAATTCCTGAAGGTTTATCTTCAGCATTGAGTCTCAAGCAAATTAACTGAAATCTAATGGTAAAATCTAAAAGAGATTCATTTTCAAACCTTCGTAGATCTTGAAATTCATCACATACTTGTTCATACTCATAACCATCAAATTTATAAAGGAACAGTAAATTGATCCCAACTGTGAATGGAGGCAATTGGAATATTTTGACACCACCTTCCGGATTTTCCTGAGAATGTAAGAGTAAAAATTATGCATTGAATACCTTCATCAATATCATGAAAAGTAGAATTTGAAAATTTTTGAATGAACTATAAATCAAGATTAAATGCAGAAAAATTCTTCTTACTATTAAACTTTACCTTTTACAAGTGTCTTACTATTTCTGGTGGAGTATTGGTAGATGCAAGTCCAGAGACAACTCCAAATGGGAAGTTTAAGAGGAGCCATTATGATTAAAATAAAAACTTTAAAATACAAAAACTCCAGAAGACAACAAGTCTTCGGCCCTCCTTCTAGAGCCAAAAATGTTGAAGGCTCGAAATTATCTGCCTACAACATTATAAGGGAGACCAACCAGTCAGGAACTTAGAGCAGCTTATTTTCTATTGAAATGGTGTTCTGATTGGTTAAACTAAGTCTAATTACCTTCTCTCTATCTCCACTGGCTTAAAGTGTGACTTTCATCTACCAATAGAGAAAAAACATCAGATCATCCCTCTTGTTGATCAGGCAAGAAAGTGATCCTTAAGCTGATCTGGGGCTTATCCAAGCCACATCTAAATTTTTGTCTCTTTGATAAGAGGAATTTTAAAAATTTATAATTAAATCTAAATGTTAATTAATCCTAGAATGTAAGCAAAAGGAAAAAGATCCTGAGCCTATCTTGATTAGGAAGATGTAGATCTAAGACAACCAAGAGCAAAGTAATTAAATGATTGAGATTTAAATATGTTCGGTTTGTAATGAATATAAAGCTAACGTAGTAGTTCAATTAATTGATGTTATGAATACCAAAACACATTATGTTCGGAGATCTATTAACTGAAATAATTAATCAACAACATTTAGGAAGTAGTTCAAAAAATGATGATGATTGTTAAATCAGTAACTCGAATGATTAAACAATAATATAAGGAAATAGTCCCCAAAATATTATTGTTTGTTAAATTAGAATTAAAAGACTGCTTTCCAAATAAATATTTACTCAGTTATCAAAGTTCAGCACATAAAAGTATAGATAAATAACAACAGATTATTGAGGCAAATTACTCACATGGACAATAGTGCACAAATATGAATGAAAATAACACAAAGCCCTAAAGGGTAGTCGTTGGAGCCCTTGTGAATCCTATATAAGGAGGCATTGTGTGAGGTTATAAAACAGATCCTCGGGCAGAAGATAGAGCTTGCTTTAGGTGAGGGAGATCTCTAAATTAGCCACAGGCCTGGGTAGACTCCAAGTGAAGGGAAAGGAAGCTATGTTTAGCATCCGTCGTGATTGTTTTGGAGGCCAAGTGTATTGAAGGTCAGGACGAGTAGGAAAGGGTGGTTTCTAGACATTTTTGGGCTATTTTTGAGGTGCTTTGGTGGATGGTTATCATCCTTTAAGGAACCCACATATTTGACTTGAAGGTTCCAGCCCTAGATCATAGTTTTGAGGGGTAGTGGGTTTGTTCAGAGGGTTGGAAATAAGCCCAGAATCTAGTGTATTGAAGTAGCACTCAAGAAAGGGAAGGTTGCAGCAAAACAAGGTAAGTTTGATGTGATTTTTGTGTATATTTATGTATGGGATCTCTGCTACATGTGGGAATCATATTGTTGTATCAAACAGTAGGTGAGTGGTGGAGAGTTGAGGGTCATGAGGCCATATGAAGAAGGCTATCTCTACGTTGCAACCTCTAGAGGAACAACACAACATGTATAGGGTTTAAGGAGGCTTCAAACATGATTCTCGTTGTGCCTGGAGGCAGTCATATTTTTCCACAGAAGTTTGAGATAATTCAGAGCCTTGTGGAGGTGTCCAAGGTATCTTGAATATTAAGTAAGGGACAACAAAGTAAATAAATGTTTGGACAAGGAAAGAGCAGTTTTGGAACATTGGTTTAGGGTTGTTTTGTTCCCTAACCAATATTGTGAATGAACAAAAATCGAGGTCAAGGAGGTAGTAGTAGTGAGTTGGATATGTCACCTTGTTGATGATTGCATATTATAGGATGTAGTGTCCTAGGAGAGGATAAGTTGAGCAGCCTATTAGAAGCCATGTGGAAGGGTCTTCATAGTTGTAGGAGCAGATTCTATAGCAAGATTGGTCACTCGTGGTCTATTGGAGGGCAGCGTGAGAGTAGACCAAGTGTGGACAAGGATTGAGAAGTTATGGTCTGGTGGAGGATAGTGTGATAGTGCCCAAGTTGGAGCTCATTGTGCACCATATTCATGGACTTAGGTGGTTTCTAGAGTGGTAGTTGTTGAAATCAAGGCTTGATGAGTTAGAGGAGCAGTTGAGCGACCCTAGATTTATGTGTGGAGAAGGACTTATACAATAGATGATGGGCATTCCTCCTATCCCATGGTCATTGTGGGAGATGGACATATTACATTGATAGGTGGCATCCCTTCATGCCCTACGCGTGTCTTCATTAGAGCAGCGCAAGAAGACCATAGTGGGATGAAGTCCCTAATTAGCTAAGGAGCAGTAGTGGGCAGATTGAGAGTTGTTCACAAATGGGGTTGTGAACAACTCGACAAGAGTCTCAATGTGTTGTGCCCTTGATGGACTAAGGCACAAGTAGTGATTAGATTGGGTAGAAAAAGTTGAATGGCCTAATGGACTTGGATCATTGATAGACGTAGTGTTGTAGATCGGGAGTTGAAGGACCAAGTAGGTACAGGGTACAACCAAGGAAGTTGTGAGGAGCTCTACATCAGTTAGATGATCAGAGTATCTTGTTGAAGGTCGATTGGTTGTTGATGGATTGACACCAAGCCCTAGTTTGTATCTTGTACTAATGGGTGTATGAGGGCCATTATCCCTAGCACGAGAGCCCTAAACCTTTGTATTATTCAGTTTGATTAATATAACAAAGTGGGGTTAAAAATTGTAAAAAATTGTATATATTTTGTGCACTAGTAGATTTATTGTTGTTTATATTTCGTTGTGCAAAGTAGTTTCATTGTGATATTTGGTTTGGTAGCGTTAGTGATCTAAGATTCTATCACAAACACCAAGATCATGGAAATTCAACATTGGGATGTTGTAATATAAGTCCCTATGTATAAAAGAAAGCATTCCCTGCCTGATGTAAAATATTTGAATAGTTGGTGGGTGAAGGAAGTGTGGTCTTGAGACACCTTGCTTCAACTGATAATACTAGTTTAAAAGTCCTTTGAAAGCACTCCACCTCAAGCTTTGGAATTTGGCTCATGGGTGATAGCTACAAGTAAGAGTGGTTGTAGCTTATCTATGGTTGGGTGGAGAGTTAGAGTCCCACTCTTAGTTTCTAAAACTTGCATAAGATAAGTATCACCTTACGTTGTGGTTGTGATTGCCATATTTCCTCTGCTATTTACAATGGGATAATGTCATACTAATGATTGAGGAGTGTTTTTTCTTGCATTTATCAATTACCTAATTGTTGTGTTGACCATAGACCTGTAATGATGTTAATCTCGTGCTCAAGTGTGTGGTTTAATCATGTGAATCAAATAGGGCATGAGGTCTCTCGTTTATCTGTGGAACGTTAATTTTCGATAGGAATTTTGAGCAATACATAGTATCATGTTGCTTATATGAGTTTATTATATGTTTATTATTAGCCTAAGGGACTAGTGGATCTCAGAAATGAGATGAACTTGATTTTTTTCCGTTATTATCGGCTTAAGAGCCCTATAGACTTTTGATTTATTATGAGTTTTCCATTTGTTCAATGGGCCTTAGTAATTATGAAGGGGAAAATCCTTGTTTTATTTATTGTATCATTTACAAAAATGGAGGTTAAGCCTTGTTCCATTATTTTCTAAGCTTGGGAAGGATAACATAAGGTATGTGTATATATATACTAAGGCTGAATGTGTCAGACAGAACTCTTGTTGAAATCTTAGGAGAGATAGTTCAAAATGGGCCATATGACAACCTTAAAGGTGATGGGCCAAGTCCTAGAGTAGGCACAAACGTTCATAGAACCACTGCATCTGAGGCATATTCTAAGACTTTGTAAGCACAATGAATATCTCATATCAACGTGGTCCCTCTACTATTAGTTCTCGACATCCTAAAGACTCAAGCTCATACGACCCTTCATTGATGATCGGGACCTCAAAATCTTAAATCTTAGTGTATTGGAACCCAGGTCATTTGTGCCTCCTTTGGTTTCTTCTAAGAAAAAACCTCTACGATTCTATTATGAGATGGAGAAAAATGTTTTTGTCATTTGTTGTTAAATTTCCATCCCCGCACCTTTTCTCATCAAACCTCATGATGACAAATATTTTATATCTCTTAACTGATGCTCCTTCTATTAATTATTGGCTAATTTCTTGGTCTTGATAGTTTGGCGTGTAGTATCTCAGAGTTTCTCTGAGAGGGTTTTTACTGAGGAAGAGTTTGTTTCCAAGAAGGAATTTTCTCTAAGGAGGAGTTTTCACTGAGAAGGAGTTTTCTCTGAGAAGGAATTTTTGCCATGAGGAAGCACGAAGGTTCTAGGAGGTAATGTTTCTTAGAGGAAATGGTTCGTGCGAGGAAAAAGTTCTCGGCAGTAATAATTTTCTTTGAGAATGATCTACGATCATACTTCTCTCATAACTATATTTTCCTCCGAGGTAGGTTTTCTCTAGGGTGACATGGACCTCGGTCATCAAAACCACAGAACCCCGATGATTACACCAGGACACATAGGAGAGGCAGTATGAGTGTGTCAGTAGCTTATATGTTTTTTGTGTTTGTGTGTTCATGTGTGTGTGTGTTCATGTGTGTGTGTGTTCATGTGTGTGTGTGTGTGTGTGTGTGTGTGTGTGTGGTGTGTGTGTGTGTGTGTGTGTGTGTGTGTGTGTGTGTGTGTCTGTGTGTGTGTGTGTGTGGGTGGGTGGGTGTGTGTATTATGACCCCGAGACATGAATGGCTTAATTCCTAATACACAAATTCCAAGTGGTGGTGTGGAGGTTGATTGGGATAGCCATGTGGGGACCACATGGATGCCATGTGGAAGATTAATAATGTGGTGCTAAAATTTAAGTGGCCATAAATTTCGATTCAGAGGTCAGGTCAGGATAAAATTTATATTGTCAGAAGTGGCTTTATTACCCACAACCAGTGGGTGACCCTATAGAAGAATTTTTCTCGTAGAATTATCTTCAACAAGCAGCTAGAATCCCCTGATAGCCACCATTATATTGTTCAGTTGATCTCCGCTCCTTGAGTCAGTCATATGTCCCCTCGCCCATCTGTCGAGATCATATATTTGAAGGTGTGTCATCCAATCCTAAAGGTATGTCTTTCATTGTGCAATCAGTTTCTCTTGCATGTGTTTTTGTGGGCACACTTGAGTATGGATTATTGGGTGACTTGGAAGGAGGAAGGTTTTTAACCATATTCTTGTTCCCTCACCTTAAATGGGGGGCTAATAATCAATCCTAGTTCCGTGGGATTTCCTCTACTAGTCTCTATTACTCCCCCTCCCCTTATTTGAATGTCTTCTTAAGGCTTGGAGTGTAGCCCCAGAGTTTGATGCAGCTAAAAAAAAAAGATTAAAAGCATATATGGTCACATACAAAAGGAAATAAGACCACAAATTGAAAAATATGATTGAGTCAATAAAATTTAACACGTGGGAAAAAGTCAAACATGAGATCTACCCCTTATTGTTATGGTCATAACCCTAGTTCCTAGAGCCCCCTTTGAGTGCCCAAACATCATTAAGGAACCCATGCATGTCCTAACTGCTGGTGGATGTTGAACTACCCCACCCTAATTCATACACAACATGTTCTCATCCCGTGGAGCCCCGAGCAATATAATAAAAGAAAATAAATAAATAAATGCAAAAGGAAAATGAATAAGGGTGGAAAAACAAATTTGGGGTAACTCATGTACCATGATTTCTCCCTCCCACATTCATACACCCAAATATGTTGACATCCCTCATCATTAACACCCTTGAGCCCATGGAATTTGGCCTTGAGACCCTTGTACCTCAATCCACTTCATCATTATCCACATGAAACCTACCACTGGAAGGATGTACCTTGGACATGCCTTTCCCTTTAGGGGTTGGGAGCACCTAATATGGTTGTTTATTAGCCACTCCTACCCAGGGAGGTAACACCATTACATGCTCAAAGCCCCAAATTTGGAAGGGAAACCCATTATGAAGTCTCATTTGTGCCCTTGATTAACAATATTTATTCACTTAGATGCATCAATGAAGTATTGTACCTGAAGGTGAGGAGACGCATTGGAATTTATACAGGATTGGTCAGTGGTTTCATCATGGGTTGGGGAACTTAACTGGGGCCCAAGCCCATGAGAGGATCATATTTACAGTTTTAGGAGACTCATTGAGATCCATGGGTTTCCATCATGTGACAGAGAATTATCTCATGCCATGGGCAGCCTCAGCACCTTCAGCAGCTTGTTCACTACCCCACATTATATGTGAGATGATGCACTTAGACCAGCAGTGCCCCTTGCTGACTTCGTAGTATATACAAGGTTTGGGAGCTTATTTGAGGCCCAAAGGAAGTTTGTCTCATACTTTAGACATGGGAGGGAAAGCACCTTCTTTAGTGCCCTAATTTGGAGTAGTCTACATGTTTATTTTTCATCAGGAGACCCATGAGACCACTACTTGTGCCCTAGAGTCACTTTGGAACACCATATAATGTTTTAATTGAAAATAAAGAGGTTGACCCCTTGTATATCATTAATGGATCCCTAACTCTCATTATGGCACCTTGAGGACTTAATGAGGCCCTCCAACGGGCCTTCTACACCATGATTTCATCATTTCGGCTCACTTTTGGATGGCTTATTTTTCACTTTATGAGCTACTTGGTGGGCTTGTCACAAAGGACTTGTTATTTGCACATTATTTTATAATTATAGGGGTTGTTAGGCTAATTCAAATTACATAGAGGATGATATAAATATATATATCTGCCATTGTGAGAGATCATCATCATCTCTTGGATCTATTATCTTAAAGGATTTCACACTTTTTCTTGGATGACTATTAGAGACTTCCATTGATGCATTTTGATATCTTTGGAGGCTGAAATTTGCATTATTTATTAGATCCACTTCTTTTTCTATGGATGGATATATCTCTTGTCATCTTGTAATTGTTATCGTGTTGAAGATCTCTCTTGAATAATGCCTAATGTGTGGAATTGTTGCAATTAAACACTGTTTTTTTGTACCCTAGTTTTATTGAATATCATTGTAAAAGGTTATTTGATTAGAAATTACACATGTTACTCATTCTATCACAATAGATGAATGTTCCTAATGGATGGTATTCGTTCTTAATCCATGAAAATCCATAAATATTTGGTGGGTAATTGTTGAAGAGTGTTTGCTAGGGCATCATTTTTTGACTCCCATGAAGACAATTTTGGCAAAAGTTTAAAACACCGTAGACTCGATAGCCCAAGGATTAGGCATTGATCAAAGTAAAATTGGTCCTTTCCTTCCCTTTCTTTCCTTCACTTCAGAAATTTTTAGCCCCTTTTCCTAGACAGCTAACTATGGTTCCCTGTGAAATTCCTTCAATGGGGTATTTTTCAAATCTAATTGGACAATAATTTGTGTTAGTGTCTCCTCTAGGGATTCCCAAAGTTTGGAGGAATTATGATGGTTAGTTATCGAGAAAAATTGTGCCCTAAATTTGACTTTGAAAACCGACCTTGAACGTCTTGGATGAGGTGGACTTGTTAAGGGTCTTTGAACGTAGTATTCAAAGGAATTCATTATTCTTTACCCTTTTTGTAGCCTATCTTAACCTAGTGAACACATTGGAGGAACTCCTCCCACGATTATTGATAAACCCTAGGTCTTGTTTATGCCCTTTCCAAGTCTCTCTAGTAAATTGGAATCTCTTTCAAGCAAAAAATCACCTTGGGATTCTTCTAGAGAAGTCATATACAACATTCGATATCTTGACCTTAGGCATACTCATCATCATTGAATATCTCTAATCCTCGATATAGATCTTCCTTCTCAGTATTTCTTTGAGAATCTTTAGCTTATTTTGGAGCATTGAGCCCTAATTGAGTCTCCCCTTGAATGGGACTTGGGAATCACTTCATATATTATTATTGATCGCATTATTATAAGTGATTTCATTCATACTAGAACTCCTCTCATCAGTGAAAGTCTGTAAAGAGTAGGGGACATTGACAAAGGTGACAGTGGGTCTTTGTTCCATTATTGTCATTCATTCTAGTATTCATCCCTTAGGTTCCTCTCCTAGGACCCCTACTAGATTGTGTGGCAACAGGCTCGACAAGATGAACGCAATGAGGTCATCCATGTGAATTTTTCAAGAAGTTGAAAAAGATCAAAATTTTTAGACCCCATTTCAATAATGTTACCTTAGATCTTGGGTCAGCATAGTAACCACCTCCTTCTAACATGTGATGTGCACTAGTGTTTGGAGGGGTTGTGTTACAGGCTCACTGTTGAAATTCGCCTTATTTTTTGCATATATTTTGAAAATTGTTTTTGTTAGTTGTATAGCTATGATACATGCACAATTTTTATGTGTCTGATGAAAATGTAATTTTTCACTCCTCTAGGGCGGAACAGTTCCAAATTTTCATAGAAATATTCCAGATGATGATAGCTTACTGGGAGTGCACTATGTTGAACATTCCAAATGTAATTTTCAATCGTTATGAATGGAAATTATGATTTTTTTCTTGCAAAAAAGGTTTATTTATATCACCTAGAACCCTCTAATTAGAATATCCTTATAGGTGAATACAAGGAAGCCTCCCTTGTGGTGAAACACCACTAAATAGGATGAGGAAGAGTATTAAGGTGACAATGGCAATCCTTTCTCATTGTTTCCATAGGGTCTGGTGCTTTCAGTATGAGTCCCCTCACCGGGCCTGCTAGATTTTATAGCGACATCTTTAGCACCATTTTTGGAGAGGAGTTGAGCCAACCTCCTCCAATTCCAAAGTTTAAGCTTCCATAAAATATTGGTCAGAATAAATCTTAAATGGAAACATAGATTCTCACCTTCTCATTCCAAAATATAAAACAATTTCCCCTAATAGCTCGACTAATGAGACCATAGCTTCAAGGAAGAAAAAGACTACTCGCAAGATTACTAATACTTCCACTTCTCCTATAATTCCTAAATCTCTTATGGTTTGGGACCTACTTCATCCACCCCTAATATAACCATGGTTAGGCCATGGATTAATGCAACATTCCAACCATTGGATGTAAGTGAGTTCCCTAATGCTCCTCATAAATTTCCTAATAATTATGAAGAATAGTTACCTAAGTTCAATGGTACGGATGTTGTTACTACTGAAAAATATATTCATAAATTTTACTAAGTTGTGAATGGAAAGTTGATAGAAGACAAAGACATTGTTATGATGATGTTTTCTTTATGCTTTCAAGGAAGCACTCAGGTTTGGTACCTAATTTTACCACTGGGGAGTCTTAAAATTTGGGACCATAATTTCCTTCAAGAATTTGACAAAATATGGGTCATCGTCAAAGAAGGCGTACAAATCTTGGCGAAGTTCCAAGGAGATTAAAAGACTGGAAATGAAATTGTTAAGAAGTTTACACAACAGTTTGACAAAAATTTTAAAGGAGTTTCCCTCTTATATAATAAATTTATCAAACTATCCTTAACCAATAAGTATAATCTCCCTGAATACATGGCCTACGTAAACACCCCCCAACTTAAGCTCGTTGAAAGATGTTCACTTGCTAATCTAATCTCCCTTATAACAGTTAGAGAGATTGGATAGTAATAATAATTTGTTGTTGTGTCTTCATATCTTAAAACAAGCATCACCATTATGCTCATATCTTCAAGACGAATTTGGCGATACAAAACTTTACCTCAATCTGATCTCTAGATTATAATTTATAATCCTTTGAATTTTCGACAAACCAAAGAGTGTCACATCATTGACCCTACCACGTGGAACCGACATGGCCATGCCATGTGGAACCCACATGGTCATGCCATGTGGAACCCACATGGAAATGCCATGTGGCTAACCTCCTAATGCCACATGGAAACTTGTTAACAGTTATCAACTCATTCATTACCTACCTGATCCATGTTCTGTTACCATGGCTAAAATCCCAGTGTTCTACGTGGATAAAACCCTCGGTGTGCTACCCGACTAAAACTCTCAGTGCGCTACCCGGCTAAAACTCCCAACTCAAATATCCTTGATAAAACTCCTGGTGTGCCTTTGGTTTTCCTCTAGGGAATAGTCTCCAAGATATATCTTACAGAATTATAACTCCCAGGGTGCATCATGCTTCCACTCATCCCTTTCTGTGATAACTCATTATCATAATTTTCAAATCGTTGCTTCCATGATGAGGCTTCTTTCCAATCCATGTAGATAAGGTTAATCGACTGAGGTTATAAGGTTAGTTCCATGCCTGAGGTTGCAGCAATGCCACTCATAGAAAGGTCTCACCCATAGCCCATCGATGAACTTTCTAGCCAAAACTTAGGTGAGAAACGTGCTCACTCTTGCACCCGTTGGATTTTCATAAGGGTTTTCTCCCTTCCTTCATTATGCACCATTCATAAAGGAGTTCTATCATGGCCCGATTGTGATGGTTCCACAAACATCTAGACTTTTTCCATAGTTCCATCATGGCCATTAGATTTTACTAAGGTACCCATTGGTGTTATCCCTCCTGAGCTTATTTTAGAGTTACTCTCTCTGGATTCGTAGTGTATGTAGTAGAGAACATTGAATAGGGATGTCCATTTAGGCCAATGACTTATCTATCTAATCCCTCAAGGATCTGTAGCTCCTAAGATCTCAAGTATATTACTTAGGTCTGACCAATCTGAACATAGACATCTACATATCTCATTTAAGGACCCACTATATGTTGTAAGCATATAAGAGACACCATAAAGCATATAGTTCCAAACGGACCGCAAGGATATCACCATTTCTCAAAGAAATAGGGAATCCTTCTTTTAGGTCTGAATACAACCAAGAGCTTTATGGATAGACACATAACATATAAGATTACAGACTTGCAAGCACTCTATTTTTAGGGACAAGGAATTCCAGGCATAGTTGCATTGATGATTTCCAATTAGTTTATGATACATCCTTGGTGATTCCTGGAGGTCCTACAATGCTCACACTACACACCACAATGCAACCCTTGGCCTATGACAGACATACAAGTAATTAGTTACACCTACCTAGGAAATAACCTTATGGTGAACCAAGAAGTAGAGTTTTTTAAGGGTTCCCAGGTAACTTGGCTATTAGCAAGGACTCAAGGATGATTTCCCTAGACATGGTGCCATCCACATTCAACACAAGATTAAAACCAATGATTCAAGGTTATAACCAGGTTCAAGAAGATTTTCTTTACACAGCATAACATACATATATATTAAACTAAATCCTCAGTAACATTGGGATGTGCATCACCTAGGGCTAAAAGAGGTCCCTCGCATGATATCATAGATTAATGAGAATAAGGAGGAAAATCCTCAGCATTAACACATTGTAACATCAACCATGTCAATGAAAGTTATCATCAATGTAATCATCGTGATGTAACTAGAATAAGTTCTCTTCTAAATATTATTGTGATTAAATCATTCTTCTTATAGGTTATTCCAATGCCTTTAAACATTACACAATATGTATTCAATTCGGTAACCATAGTAATTCAATCATGTATTTGCATAGAAACACCATTTCAATCAAGAGATGTATTTACACATTCATTATCATAAAACATACTTAAGAAACACTTATCTTATAAATATTTGGGCAATTGTGTCTAATATTAGAACTCTCCACCCAATCATAGATAGCTACAACCATTTATCTCTTGCAATTATCACCCCCAAGCCAAATTCCAGAGACTGAGGGGTTTGTTGCTCAAGGTTGAAAACACCAAAAACAGTTGCTTCGGGGACTCTAAAGATCCTTCTACCTCCACCCTGCAACTGAGTGGTAGTTAATGATGCACACAGAATATAGAGACTCACTGTCTCCACCCTTCCACTAAGATATAATCAACTAGGTGTAGGGAATCCAAAGACGCACCATCTCCACCCTTCAGCAGAATCATGAGAAAAAAATACACTGGGAATCCAGAGACTCATCATCTCCACCCTGTAGGACTCAACATTGTGGTTACACCAAACTTATGGAATCCAAAACGTCAACAAACCAAACATACAAGAGGGAATCCATCTGAGAAGACTCCAATACTTTTCCCAGGAATAATTCATTCATCTCATCCCTTAGGGATTTTCCAAAAATCACCATCTCCGCCCTCTAACCAATGGGGACTCAAGAGGTAATTTCTACCCCACTTGGAAGTGATTTCCTCCATGACTTCTCCTTTCAACCAAATGTTTCTCTTACTCTCTATGTTCTTATTTTTCCCAGTTGCTCCCATTGGCCCTGTTGTTACCTTGTTCCTTCGTCTCCCCATTTGTTCTCCTCCCTTCTCTCTTTTCTTATTACTCTCTTTTCAACCCAATTCTCTTCTCTGCCTTCAATTTTCTTCTAGTTTTCCCCTGCCCTTGATTGCATTCTCTCTCTGTTCAACCATATCCTGAATGTTCACCTACATCCCCCTTTTTCCAAGTTGACTTCCCTCTTCTCCACCCAGTTTCCTATGCAACCCATGCCTTAATTAATTATTGTCCTTCTTTTCCCCTCCAATTCCTCCAAGCAAGCATGGGTCTCTTCCTTTTCTTGCAATTCCTTAAATATTTGACATATGATTCCATTGAAGGCACAACAACCAGCCTTCAAAGGTTGTCTAAAAGAGTCTAGTTTTCTTGTAGAAAGTAACCTAAACATCCCAAGAAAGTTACCTCCCCAACCTATGGAATCTGTATCTGATGACTCAACCCAAATTATTTTTATGAAATATTTACATTGCAAAATGAGGTTAAGCTATTGGGACTATCGTAAACCCCTACCCCTCAGGGGGACATTTTCCTCGGGGTTCTTATCGATATGCAACATAAAGGGCATGCTTAAACAATCACATGCTATTTATGGAGCTTTATATACATAGTTATGTATAACATTTTACAGTTCATATACATTTTCTTTAACTAGTAAATAAAAAGGGATATGCTTCCCTCATTGAGTCTTTCATTTCCCAAGTGGCTTCCTCAGGCCCAAACTACATCCATTGCACTTTGACTTGCTCTATTTCTCAACTCCGGAGAGTGGTGCTCCTTTGATCTAAGATGCATATTGGCTCTGGCTGAAACTCTCTCTTTGGTTTCACCTGTACCATAGATCAATCAATCACATTATTAGAATCATGTACATATATTTTAAGTAAAGAAACATGGAAAACATCATGGACTTTTAGTAATGGAGGTAAGGCCAACTTGTAGGCCACTAGTCCAATCCTTTCAATGATTTCAAAAGGTCCACAAAAATGAGGTGCAAACCTAGCATGACCCAATATTTAAAGAACTTTTCTTGGGCTTAATCCAGAAATAGACATGTTCCCCAACATGGAACTGTTTATGTACACTATGTTGATCCACATAGGTTTTTTGCATCTCCTATGCCACCTTCAAATTTTGTTTGATGATCTAAATGTGTTGCTCCATTTGCTTGAGCATGTCAAGCCCAATAAGGAATCTTCTTATTGGATTGCTCTAGCTGATAGGAGTATTGCAACTCCCCCCATATAACGCCTCAAATGATCTCATCCTTAAGGACTCTTGGTAGTTGTTATTATATGAAAATTTTACGGGTGTAAGATACTCTTCCCACTTCTTTTGATAGTGCATTACATACATGCTCAACATGTATTCGAAGATTTGGTTCACCATTTTTGTTTTTCCATCCATCTACGGTTGATAAGTAGTGCTAAAGGCCAATTCAGTCCCAAATCCTCCAAATAGCTCCTTCCAAAACTTGGAAGTGAACTTGGCATCCCTATATGAGATTATCTTCTTGGGAACTCCATGCAACCTCACAATCTATCATATGAAAAATTGAAGCACCTCACTAAACTGAGTTGGTGGATTTGACTGCCACAAAATGGGCCACCTTGCTCAACTTTTCAATCACAACCATAATTGCATCATGTTGTCTGTAGGTCCTTGGTAAACTTGTAATGAAATCCATGGATACCACTTCCCACTTCCACTCTAGAATGGGAATGTGTTGCACTCAACTTTCAGTCACTGACATTATATGCATTTAGCAACAAAATTAGCCACTTCTTTCTTCAAATTTGGCAAAAAAAAAATGTAATGGATGTGAGAGTCTTATGGTACCCAATATGGCCTGAATATGGCTTGTCATGGAACTCTTTCATGATGAGCCCCTTCAATTCATCACTATTTAGTAAATATATTATATTCTTGAATCTAATTAGAGCATTGATACTCTTCATCCCCACCATCTTGTTGCAAGTTATCATTTATTTGATTCTACTCTTCATCATGGTGTCCTACATTTTTAACCCTTTCAACTAGGTCTACTTCATAGACAGTTATGGTTTCTAGATGACTCAATTGAATCTTTCTACTAAGTGCATCGGCCACCTTGTTCTCTTTTCCCTTTATATATCTTATTTTTAAATAAAACTCATTGAGCATGGCCATCCATTTTGCTTGAATTGCATTTAGCTTGGGTTGTTCAAATAAATAATTCAACCCTCCATGATCAGTCATTAGGGTGAAAGTTTTTCCAAGGTAATGTCTCCATATCTTTAGTGCATGGATGACTATAGCCAATTCCATATCATGAGTTACGTATTTTGTTCATGTTCATTTATATTTTGGGACTCATAACACACCACTTAACGTTCCTGCATCAACACTCCACCTAACCCTTCCTTGTAGGCATTTGTGCATACTACAAAATCCTTTTCAGGATTTTTGATCCTCAAAACTAGTGCATTCGTGAGCAATTGTTTCAATTAGTCAAAGCTCATTGCACACTTAGCTGTACATTCAAATTTCTTCCCTTTTCCCTGCAATTATGTGATGGGATGGCCTATCTTGGAGAAGTTTCAGATGAACCTCCTACAATAACCTGCCAATCCCATGAATGATCTAGCCTCATTCACATTCTTTAGTACTAGTCATTCTATGATTTCCTTAATCCTCTTCAGTTCAATTGCTACTCCCTCCCTTGAGACAATATGCCCCAATTAATGAATTTGTGATTGGAAGAAATTGAATTTACTAAGCTTTGCATAAAGCTTATTCTCTCTTAGCAATTGAAATATTGTCACCAAATGATTTTCATGCTCTTCTTTAGTTCTTCGATACACCAATATATCATCAACAAAAACAATGACAAATTTGTCCAAATAAGGACACAACGCATTACTCATTAGACACATGAAAGTGGCATGGGAAGTAGTAACCGAATGGGTACCACTACAAGCCCATAGTGTCTATATCTTGTCCTAAAAACAACCTTGTGGATATCCTCTTCTTTTATATGCACTTGATGATACCGAGACCTCAAATCGATCTTAGAGAATATTGTTTCTCCCCTCAGTTGATCGAATAATTCATCAGTATATGGCAATGGATATCATATCTTAATGGTTACTTAATCCAATTGTCAGTAGTCACTACAAAGTAAGAGTGTCCCATCCTTTCTCTTCACAAATAATACTAGAGCTCCCCAAAGCGGCACACTAGGTCGTTTGTGCCCTTTATCAAGCATTTCTTTCAGCTGCAATTTTAGATCTACCAGCCTAGGAATGATCATCTTGTATGGTGCTTTGGATGTTGGTGTTGCTCCAGGAAACAACTCAATAGAGAAATCAACTTCCCTATGAGGAGTTAAACCAAGTATATCTGCTAGAAACACATCCTCATATTGTTGCAGCACTAGATACGTCTTCAGTAATTCACTTTCTTCTTTCCCAGTGTTGTCACTTGCCTCTTTATTGTTGGATATTTTCATAACAATTAATTTTCATCCCTTCCAACAACTGTGTTTAGCCTGCATTATTGTGATTATTCTGACTGAAATTGGTTTTCGCTTGCCTTGTAATATTTTCCTTTTCCCAACATCATCCAAGCATTCAACTGCTTTTTCAAACTAATCCACTTTGGTCCTATTCATGTACATCCATTTCATGCCTAATATTATGCTATACTCACCCAATGGAAGAAAATTTAACTGTGTTTTCATGGGCATGCCACTGAGCTCAAATGGACATGATTTCACAAAATGACTAACTTTTCTCTTTGCTCTTGTCTCCATATGAACTAACCATGGTTCTATGTGTGATCCCTTAATCAATTTTCACTTTTCCATAAGTTCTGGGATGACATAGTTGTAGTTAGAGCTAGGGTCAATTAAAATGGAAATAAATTGATCATGAGTCTTACCTTCCATCTTAATTATGGCTGGTTGGTGGTCTTCCTGGAAATTGTCCAAGGCTACTAAATTTTGGGCAAGCTCTAAGCTACATCCCCCATTGTTCGAGATTCTTGGGCACTATAAATCCTAGGACCTGGATTTCTTTGATGTAGGTAGTCCCTTTTACGATGGTTTTCACCACATGTCCAACACTTCAATTGCTCCTTTATTTCATCTCTTCGTTGCTTTGTTGCAGCTACTGTGTATTCCCTTTAGCAACTGAATTAGTTTTTTGTTGGAATTGATTTATGGCGCCACCAAATTGTTTACTTTCCTTTGTATGTATGAATTTATTTGGTAATTTCTTGTTATTTCCAATGTTATTCTTTGCCTTCCAATTGATTTTAATTTTTGGCCTGAGATTGTCCTACTCATAGCAATATTTCAATTTCTTAATGGCATCGTTTAACGTCAAAGGTTCCAGAAATTCAATTGTCTTTAAATGTCATAGGCAACCCACTTATAACCTATATATTTTTTCCTTCTCATCCTTGAGAAATGGCACATATATCAATAGCTCTATAAACTTGGTGAAGTATTCCTCATCTGACATCTGCCCCATTCTGAGCTCATAACATTCCTTTGCCTTACTGTCATAATGTCACTCAAACAAATAATGATTCCTAAAAAGATTCTCAAATTCATTCCAGGTCAATTCTTCTTCAACAATGCCTATGACTTTTTCAGATATTCCCACCATATATTTTCCTTTCCTTTCAAACTATAGATGGAAATCTTGTCTATTCTTAGAATAATCATGAATTCTGAAAATTTTCCTTATGCACGGTAACTAGGTTTTTGCTTCTTCAGATTTCTTCATATCTCCATCAAATGTGGGTGGCTTAGCTTTGTTAAATTCCTCTTCTTTTATGATGATGGTGATGCTGAGAGCGATGATGGGGCCTTCTAATAGTAGACCTTAAATATCCACCAAATTGATGCACATAAGTGTTGTTCCTTCCTTCTAGGGTACTTGTTGGTACATTCGCCTTCATAGTATATTCACTCTCTCGCCTATGCCTCTTCCTAGACATGATACCATATAATCCATTTGTTTTATCTTGTGGCTCCTAAAATCTTCCCTTCACTCTATATCTAGTTCCCATCTCATGCTACTTCTACCTATACAAATCTGAGAGGCTTTGCAAGATAACCCATTGATTTCGACTTGTTTTCCCTGGGTTCTTACTAATTTTTCACTGTCTGCCTTGAAACTTCTAACCTCGACCCTTAGGCTCCTCGAGGTATCCATCCAATTAGGAGAGTTTTCCCCTCCCCCTTGGCCAACTGATCTATCTTCTTCACGCTCGTGTGGGTCATGGTCAAAGATATGTTCTACCATCTTGCTGATCATTTCTTGGTCATTAGGATATATGGTGTACCACCTTTTCTTATTTCATGGGAACTTCATCTACTGCAATATTACGTTAGTTGTTGTCATTCATGCACAATCGTTAGACAAATAGAAATAATATAAATAAACAATGAAAATCCATGTATATCCTACCTCTGCAGAATTGTTATGGCACCCTTAACTAAAACAGACAATCCATATCAATATACTAATGTCAATTAATAATCAATTATTAATATACAAGTTGCATAGTCCTTAAAGTATACATGTGTTAACAATTGTTAGATACATCATGAGATGAACCAATAAGCAAAATCATGACCATGAACTTACATTTATGGAGTTTCCATGGTAGAATTTGTTGTAACAAAACAAGCCATGTTAGTATATTAACAACAAGCCACAAGCATCCCCACCCCTGCATTTCATATTCATCAATCATGTATTAATCAACACCAATTGTTAGTGCCATACCACATATCTAAATCACAACGTAACCATATCATCCATGCATGTAATCGATCAATTATATCCCAGATTTTAATACCTAAACATTTCTTTAATTTAATTACTAAAAAATAATCAGAGGGCCTTCTTGTGGGGTTCTATTGTTACTTTCCCCATGATAGATCCCATCTAATCCAAGTGTTGAACTTGGCGTTGATACCACCTGTAAACACGCCCCACCTTAACCTTAATGAAAGATGTTCACTTATTAATCCAATCTCCCTTATAAAATTTATATAGATGGGATAATAATAATAATAATTTTTATTTTGTCTTCAGAAATGGAAACGAGCATCACCATTACATTCGTCTCTTCAAGATGAATCTAGTGATATAAAACTTTACCTCAATCTGATCTCTAGATCATAAATTATGATCCTTTGAATTTCTGACAAACTAAAGGGTGCCACGTCATTGACCCCGCCGTGTGGAACCCATGTGGTCAAGCCACACAGATAACCTCCCAATGCCACATGGAAACTTGTTAATGGTTTCTAACTCTTTCATTACCTTCCTAATCCTAGTTTTGTTATACTGGATAAAGTCCAGTGCGCTACGCTGCTAAAACCCTTGGTGTGCTACCCAGCGAAAAGTCGTGGTGTGCTACCTGCATAAAACTACAGGTGCATCGCTCGACCAAAACTCCTGGTGCACTACCCGACTAAAACTCCTAGTGTGGTACCCAACTAAAACTCCCTACTCAACCCTCCTTGCTAAAACTCTCGAATCAACTCTCCAGCCTAAATCTCTTGGTGAACCTTTGCGTTTCCTCCAAGGCATAGTCTCTGGATAGATCTTATGGAATTATAAATATCAGGGTATGTCACCCTTCCACTCGTCTATTTATGTAATAAGGCATAATAAAAACTTTCAACCCGTTGCTTCCGTGACGAGGCTTCTTGTAAGGCCATGTAGATAAGGTTAATCGAATGAGCCTATAAGGTTAATTGCATGCCTGAGTTTGTAGCAACGCCACTCGTAGCAGGGTCTCGCCCATATCCAGTCAATGAACTTCTGGCCAGAAATTGGGCCATGAGAAACATGATCGCTCTTGCACCTAGTGGTTTTCATAATGGTTTTCTCCCTTCCTACACTAGATGTAATCCAAAAAGGATTTGTATCATCGCCCGGTTGCAGTGGCTCTATAAATATTTGGAATTTCACCAGAGTTCCACCATGGCTAATGGAGTTTGATAAGGAACCCATTGGTGCTATCACTCTTGAGCTTATGTCGGAGTTACTCTCTTCGGTTTCATAGTGTCTATAGCAAAGAACAATGAACAGGGGCTCTTCCATTCAGGGCAATGACTTATCTATCCAATCCCTCAATAATATGTAGCTCTTAACATATCTATTATTTTATTGATCTCAGCATAGACATCTATAGGTCTCATTCATGACTCACTAAGTGTTGTAAACATATAAGAGAAACCATAAAGTGTATACTTCTAAATGGATCACAATTAGATCAGTATTCCTCAAAGAAATAGGGAATCCCTCTTTTAGGTATAAATAAAAGCAAGAACTTTATGGATAGTTACATAATAGATAAGATTTCAGACTTGCAAGAACTCCCCTTTTAGGGACAAGGAATTCCATACATAGTTGCATCAATGATTTCCAATTACATTCTGATACAGGCTAGGTGATTCCTGAAGAGCCTACAATGCTTAGACTGCAAACCACAGTGCAACCCAGGGCCTATGGCAGACATACAAGTAATTAGGTGCACCTAACTGGGCACTAACCTTATGGTGGACCAAGAAGTACAATTTTCGAAGGGTTCCTAGGCAACTTGGCTATCGGCAAGGACTTGAGGATGATTTCCCCAAATAGGGTGCCATCCACATTTAGCGCAAGACTATAACCACAGATTCAATGTTGTAACCAGGCTCAAGAAGGCATGCTTTACACAGGGTAATATATAGATATATTAAACCATATCCTGAGTAACAATACGATGTGAATCACTGAGGGCTCGAAGAGGCCTCTCACATGAGATCACAAATTAATGAGAATAAGGGAGGAAAATCGTAAGCATTATCACATTGTAACATCAACCATGTCAATGCAAGTTATCATCAATGAAATCATTGTGTTGTAACCTGTTGAAGGCTTGAGATTCTCTACCTACAAGATTATAAGGGAAACCGCCCAGTCGGGAACTTAGAGTAGCTCATTTTCCATTGAAATGGTGATTTTGAATGGTTAAACTAGGTCTAGTTACCTTCTCTCTATTTCCACTGGCTTAAAGTATGACTTTCATCTACCAATAGAGAAAAGACATCAGATCAACCCTCTTGTTAATCAAGCAATACAGTGATTATTAAGCTAATCTGGGGCTCTGCCAAGCCACATCTAAATTTTTGCCTCTTTGATAAAATGATTTTTTAAAATGTAGAATTAAATCTAAATTATAATTAATCCTAGAATGCAAGCAAAATAAAAAAGATCATAAGCCTATCTTGATTAGGAAGATTTAGATCTAACACAACCAAGAGCAAAGTAATTATTATTGAGATTTGAATATGTCTAACTTGTAATGAATATCAAGCTAACGAAGTAGTTCAATTAACTGATGTTATGAATACCAAAACACATTTTGTTTAAAGATCTATTAATTGAGATAATTAATCAACAAAATTTAGGAAGAAGTTCACAAAATGATAATGATTGTTAATCAGTAACTTGAATTATTAAACAATAATACAAGGAAATAGTTCACAAAATATTATTTTTTGTTAAATTAGAATTAAAAGACTGATTTATGAATAAATAGCTACTCAGAAATCAGATTTCAACACATAAGAGCAGAGATAAATAACAACAGATTATTAAGGCAAATTGCTCACATCGACAATAGTGCACGAATATGAATGAAAATGACACATTTCTACTATTATAAAATGAAATCACTATAAAAACAATAGTATTTTAAATACTGATTTATTGAAACAGTTTCTCTCGCTCTGATCTTCAATAGTCCTCTACAACTCATAAACTATGTTGTTAAAACAAGAGCTGCAATAGTGAAAGCTCTGCTCCCCATACATAGTTTAGATTTGAAAAACATAAATCCCCATACTCCTCATATCTAAGATTTATCCTCTATCACTACAGCGATAAATCTCCATTACAATAGTGCTTTTAAGAATTTCAAAATTGCAGAGAAGAGAAGCCTCATTTACAATCTACAAACCACTATTCATAATTTTACAAAATGAATTCCAAAATAGGAGAGTTGTTCAAAAGTAGTTCTTCTCCAATAATTTTCATTGGTCCAAATCCCTATTCTTCTATTGTTAGAGGAATCCCATTTATTGAAAAATTGTTTTCCTCATCTCTTCAACTGTTTTCCTGTCAAAACCAATCAAAATTTAATTAAAATGTAAATTAAAATAAAAAAATATCAAATCTGGAAAATAAAATATTTTTAATGAAAACTCAATTAAATAAATAAATAAAAAGGAAATCTGAGCTTTCCATTGATCCCTTTAAATATCTAATTGGTCAAGGAGAACATAGTCGAATGCATATGCACTCAGTAGAGACTATGAGCAAATGAAAATGCAGAAAATTAATCTCAGAAAATTAATTTTGTTTAAAATTTTGGATCTTGATCTTTTGCTAAATTTTAGACTCGTTTAATGATCAAATCTGGTTATGCAACCAATTCATAAATATTCTCCATGATTTTATCTATCCAACAAGCCATCTTGGTCCTCATTTTTCCAAGTAAAACTCAACTTATGAGCTTTCAAAGTTGAAAAATCAAAACTATGAAAATTCTCGAAAATTTGTTCCCTATGCCAAAAATAAGAAATTTTTAATTAAAATCTAATCTTAAATTGTAAATATTATTAATTAATAAATTTAATTAATTACAAATTAAACTAGATTAATTAAAAAATAAATAAATAAATTTAAAAAAAAATGAATTTAAAATTAAAAAATATATAATATTATATTAATATATAATAAATTAAATATTATATTATAATTAAAATATAATTATATTATATAAAAATATAATATTATATAGATTAATACAAACTATATTAACACACTTTAATACCAAAATCCAACCTTACATTAAAAAACAAACAATATGTAACCTTCACATATTATGAAATAGGAGGTGGAGTGAGGGAGGAGGTGTGTGAGGTGGAGTGAGGGAGGAGGTGGGGTAGGGATGATGGAGGTCTGGAGTCATAAGGAGGTGAGGTGAGAATTTATAATAAAAGAAAATGGTTATCGCGTAAATTTAAATCAGAGGTCAGAGTAGTCATAAGGAGGTGAGGTGAGACTTTATAATAAAATAAAATAGTTATTGTATAAATTTATATCGGAGGTCGGAGTTCGATGTATTGGAACTTTTTATATGTGCATAAAATAAAAATATCAATAAGTTGATATTTTGATATCGGAACTTTTGAATATCGGAAGAATTAAATCAGAGGTTTCGAATATCAGAAAAATTAAATCGAGGGTTTCGAATATCGAAAGAATTATATCGGGACTTTTAAATTTCGGAAAAATTGTATCGAGAGTCTATTTTTTTAATAGGAAGGGAGGAGATGAGGTCAAGTGGGGTCCACTTGTAGTGGAATTATAAATTCTACAAAATGAACTAAAACCACTTTGCAATTTTGAGATTTTGGGTTTCGTAATTTCTTTTTAAATTAGGAATTGCAATAGATTACCGAGATCCCAAAAACACATTTTTTAACTATTCTACAATTTGGTTGGGCGATTTTGTGGGACCGTTAGTGAAAAATGAAAAAACTAGTAAAAATTAATTAGGGATTAATATTTACAATGAATTACTATTTAATTACAAAATCAAGATAATATACATTTTATACATTTTTTTAACCCAGGGGTAAAGATTATCGAAATTTGGAAGAGCACTATTTGCAAACCATGTAACCAAATAAGACGAAACAAGTACCAATAGAAAGCTAGCGAAAAGTCAAACTCAATGAAGTGATCAAAATAAAAATCTGACAAAAAAATAAAAATAAAAACAAAAACAAACAAACGAAATTGTAGGACACTTAACCAAAAAAAAAATATCAAAAAGGTGATTTAGCCATAAATTTATTAAAGGGTCCCCATTATTTGAAGTAAATAAGTCAAATAATGGGTGGTGTTGGGTTTTCCCTACAACACTAGCGACACACTGGGAAGAACAAGTTATCTTTGATTAAAGATAATGAACTTTAAGTTACCCAAAGGTTAAAAATAATGGAGTTCACGAAATCATCTAACAGTAAAACATTTCCATGGGTCCCACATAAATAGATTAAGTAATAGGAGTTTGAAAAGATAAGTACTCAAAAGCATACTTGAATAACAATCATGAATCCAAATTTGGGAAAAAAATATTTTTATACCTCATATGAGAAATACAAGAAGGTACAGATAAGAGTTTTTATAAAGCATATATCCATTGTTATGAATGATCTCTGACATCACTTTGCTTCCAGCAAGCCTGAACAGTACTTGGCAAAGTTGTCTTTTATGTCATACAAGCCTAGCCCCACTGCTAGCTAGTGTCCACAGCCCCGACGGGTTTACTTGTATTTCACATGCTTCCTCTTTTAATCACCCTTTTGATAAGCACATTTGCGAGCTTTTAGTTTATGATGTACTTGAGTGAAAGAGGTGGGATGGTAATAGAGGCTTATGTTAATGGATACAGCACTTTCATAATGTTGACTCCAAATTCTTTTCCTATAACTATCCATCAGAGGCTTTTGTAAAGTGGAGGGGTGGGAGGGATCCATTGAGTTAAACTTAGGTCATTTCTTTCTTTGAGGAGGTAAACCCTGTCACTTAGGAAGGATGTTTGTTCCTCCTTGAAAAATATTTAAAGCAATAGGGCTTTATGGTTACATAAAGATATACCTTTAATGATAAATGAGATTTAGTGAAATAGATAGAGTAAAGATCTCCTATGTATGTCAATCATTGTTGGGTGAGAAAAAGGCATTCCACATGAATCATGGCGGAGTCACCAACATCAAAACAAAACTGAAAGCAAAAGGAAAAGAACTCAAAACTGAAGTAAAAAGAAATCAACAAACTCTAATAAATGTAAAAATGACGAGAGTAAAAGCTAAAAGAAAAATCTCAAATTTAAAAGATAAACCCCAACAAGATTACTTATACAAATGTCTCAACAAAATAAGTAAAAGAAGATAATCACATGAACATTTATCTTTTGTTGAGAATCTAGTAAATTTTATCATGAGGAGTCATAAGCATTAGGCTTCTGAAATTTAAGGGTGAATAGCAGTCATAAGAGATAATAAGCTAATGAGAAGTCTCTGTCTATTGCAA
This sequence comes from Pinus taeda, assembly GCA_000404065.3. Classification (NCBI taxonomy): domain Eukaryota; kingdom Viridiplantae; phylum Streptophyta; class Pinopsida; order Pinales; family Pinaceae; genus Pinus; species Pinus taeda. Next base: position 70,353 of record APFE030571871.1, read on the forward strand.
ATTTTCTTGTTTCAAAGAAAAACCAACATTAAAACGTCTTAACCATTTTCTAATAAAGGCAATGCTTAATAAATATATTAAAGGTTCAGGAACTCCCCAGTTTACCTGATTTGGTAAACATTGTAATTGTTATTCAAAAAATTTGAGGCAAACAACAAAGAGAATGAGCTCCAAATCTAAGTCATATGGGATGTGAAAAAGGATCATGCAGACCTGCAAAACATAATTTAAGATCAGCAAAAACTAAAAACAAAAATTGAAATGAAAAGTAAAGAAAATATAAATAAATTAAAGTGGCCATATGAAACTTACCATTGGAAAATTTCTTTTGATCTTACCTTAGGGATATCATCTTCTCCAATAAAAGATAACTTCTTCTTTTAATTAAAATTAAAAGCATGAAGAAGTTGAATTGACTGAATTTTTATTGACCCAAATCATCAATTATTAAATCTAAACTAAAGCAAGTAGTCAACTAAAAGAAAACAATGTTTCATGTTCAAGGAATCAGAAGTAAACCAAACCCATCAGAAATGAGAATGAAGATGTGCTTCTTTATGAATTGCAGTGATGATTGTTTTCTTTGATTTTTCCAGTTTGAATTTATATTAGGCCGAAAAATATTGAAATCGATTCAAAATCCAAATAATGTAGCAACCATGCATATGAAGAGGACTTGAATCTTTATATGATAAGTATGGAGTGATATATCAAAAATTCAAATAAAAGAGAATTCAAACATGAATTAGCCACGGTCCATTACCTTTACCTGCCCCAAATTCCTTATCAATTTTTGCATTACCATAGTGGTTGTTCAAGAGTGCCATAGGTGATGAAATTTCTCATTAATCAAGCAGATTGTCGAAAAGAGTAAAAGAGGCCCATGTGCATAAACCATGAAGAATGTATATCCCTATAGTCACAAAGTCATCACGATGAATTAATACTTGGATTTCCTGAAATTATGATTAAAATACATCCAAGCTCTCGATCACCACGATAACATTAAAGCAACATATATATCCAAAGATAATCAAACAAGACTTCATGTGAACATAGTGAAAGATCATAATGAATTGATGAGAGACTTATGAATATTCTTAACCCGATATTTTGAAGTTATGAGTTTCTGAGAGAATCAAAGTGAACGATAAGAGCTCAAGTCTTTTAAAAATTCTTAATGAGCTAAACTACGATGAAAAAAAAAACCTTGCTTCATAATGTTTCCAGCTGCATTCGTTTTCGAAAGTTTAATTAAATTTCACCTCCAATATAAGAAGTCCTGGTATTTAGAATATTAAAGGGAAGCAAGATCTTGAAACAAAACTTTTTGTGTAATTTTCACAAACAAAACTTACAATATTAATCATGCTAGATAATGCAGGCTTCTTAAATGTATAATGTGGGAACATTGCCTTTCTAGTATATCAAACATTCACGAATCGGATGTAAAAGTTTCGTAAGAGTTTATAAAGTAGCTATGATGACTTTTATTCTCATAATGAGATGATTTGAAGTTTTGTAAAAATAATTGCAAGATCACTTACATTTACCTATAAAATAAACTTCCGAGGAGAGGAGTTCGAGATTTAATAAATATGAGAATAATCAGGTGTCAAAGATTTCGAAAACCTTTTATAAAGCCAAAATTAACTTCCAAAACTCTAAGACCACAAGATTCAAATGAAGACGGTGAAATAGGAGCCATTTCCTTTTCTAAATGTAATGGACGAGATAGTGGAGGAAAAGGAAATGTTGATCTCAGAGAGGTAAATCTCTGAAATTGTTTTAAATTCTTCTGATATAATACAAACCCAAGAGTCCAATAAGCCAACAAAAACTAAAATTCTAACGAAAGATCTTGGTAAAATGGAAAGCATAGGATCGGGATTCCGAAATTAACCAATTAGAGGCTTTGAGTCCTTTCGAAAGAAAGGAATATCACTAAAGGGAAAAATTATATGAATGAGTGTGATGCAATGGTTTATTTCTACTTGACATTTGTAAGATTTCGAACAAGCTTAGATAAAATCATGGATAAGATCATTTGATGCAAGTATTTTATGTGAATTTTCCTCCATTTGTAGTAAATCAGAAAGAGTGTAAGTGTTTCATTTCAATTGCATTGATGAGAGGTGGAATATGATTATTAGCTCATATTTCTAAGTGAATTCACATGGGTCTGCACACACGAGTGTATTGGAAGAAAAATATTGGAGAAATCTTATGGTTGTATCTTTGAAACAGGTGATATTCTTACCTTCCGATAGGCTTTAATTATTAAAATGTAACTGCTAAAAACATAAGCAGGAAGGGATATCGAAGATCTTGTATCAGAGATTTGATATCGGGGGTTGAAAATGATGACAGCCGATAGAAAGTTATGATATAGAAGTTCTGATATGGATAGGAGGGATTCATCGGAGATCAATATGAGGATGCCATATATTGGAGGATGGGTGAAAAGATATATTGGAGGATGGACGAAAAGAGATAACAGAGGATTGGGATATCGTAGTATTTTGAGTGATGCTTATATGAAAATTTTCTGAAATTTAGAAGCTTTGATAATGTTATGTGGCAATCTTGTGGGGTTAGAAGCTCTGAAAGTATTTAACTCAGAAGAAAGTGCCCAACTCAACTTTTCCTTTTAACAAAAATCCCTTTAATAATTATATTAACCATTGGAATTTTTTTATCAAAGAATGATTTTATTGGAACTTTCTTATGAGGAGAGTTAAGATATTATAATGATCTGGTGTGAATATTATGATACTCTATTAAATTCCTATAGGGGTTTTAATGAAATAGAAGCAAAAGAAAAGAATCCTCAAATTTTGACGAAACAACAAATACTTCCCTGAACATGTTGCAGAATAAGAATAGGTTGGGTGCTTGCTTATTTCAAGTTTCCAAAATCAAGACAATGAAGACTTGCAAAAAGAAGCAAAACAAAATAAGAAATAAAATATGAAAAAAAAAAAAGATAAAATCAAACAGATGAAGATGAACTTGATAATACATACCTGGAAGACTATTAATTGTAGGTTTACCTCATGAATCTTCAAGTTCTCCCATGTATTTCTCAAAATTCGCATATGTTCAATATCATCTACTTATTTAATATAAAATGCTAATTAATGAACTTTCATATTACATCCTCCTCAAATTTACATCAAAGGACAAGAGTGGTGAATATGAGCCTTTTCAGAATTACTTGTGAATAAAAAAAATTGCCAAACTATAGAAAATCCTTGGAATTGCTTCACATATGATCAATGTGATGAATTTTTTCCAAAACAAGACAATGAAATGCTTTCACAAGTGTGTATGATCCGACTACATAAGACCTCTTTGATATGTTCTAAGCCACCTTGCCAGAAAATGAAAAGGGATGCCCAAAAAAAACTTGGATTCTGTTATGAAACCAACTCACAAAAAGATAGAAAAGATAGTTCAACGCCTTAGAATTCTGCCTCTTTGAGGGGGAAACCTCCTTTACATTACACAAATGAAGTCTTATTCTTCTACGATGATTCAAAATGACAAACCTCCTTTCTATATATAAGAATTAAAGGGGTCACAATATAACCAAGTCGAACCTAACAATAATAATATAAAGGCACAAAAAAAAACAAAAGAGGGATTCTATGGGCACAGTATAACAATATGGGGACAATAGGGGCACAACAAATATAAATAAGGGATACAACTACAAAGTAATGGGGGGGGCATCACTAGTATATAGGGGACCTAACATGTTTCTTCCTTTCAAAAAATTGTTGTCCTCAACGGTTGAGTAGTTTTAGATCTCTGATAAAAATCTCATCCTCTCCATGTGGAATCTTCGGCGGATAAAGCTCTTCCAC
>APFE030571871.1:86967-144587 GCA_000404065.3 Pinus taeda
AAAATAGTAAATATAATATTAGATTAATAAATGGAAATTTCACTGGTTCCTTGAGTCAGAAATTAGCCGTTAGTACTTTTTAGCCGTTGGAGTCACTGCTCAGACTATTTAACATGCTAGACTTGATCTGTCTCTTCAACTTGTCCTAACGATGAACCACACTAGTTGGTTCGAAACGCGTTGACAAAGGTCTTTCTTGATGTGATTTGCGCCGAAATTCTTCTTATATAACTGTGATTGATCACAGAAGCCTCAATTCTACAAAATTCTTCTTACTGTTAAACTTTAGCTTTGACAAGTGTTTTACCATTTCTAGTGGAGTATTGGCAGATGCACGTCCAGAGACACAACTCCAAATGGGAAGTTTAAGAGGAGACATTATGATAAAATAAAAACTTTAAAATACAAAAACTCCAAAAGGCAACAAGTCTTCGGCCCTCCTTCTAGGTCCAAAAATGTTGAAGGCTCGAACTTATCTGCCTACAACATTATAAGGGAGACCACCCAGTCAGGAACTTAGAGCAACTCATTTTCCATTAAAATGGTGGTTTTGACTAGTTAAACTAAGTCCAATTACCTTCTCTCTATCTCCATTAGCTTAAAGTATGACTTTCATCTACCAATAGAGAAAAGACATCAGATCATCCCTCTTGTTGATAAGGCAAGAAAGTGATCTTTAAGTTGATCTGGGGCTTAGCCAAGCCACAACTAAATTTTTGCCTCTTTGATAAGAGGATTTTTAAAAATGTATAATTAAATCTAAATGTTAATTAATCATAAAATGAAAGCAAAAGGAAAAATATCATGAGCCTATCTTTATTAGGATGATGTAGATCTAACACAATCAAGAGAAAAGTAATTAAAAGATTTAGATTTAAATATGCTTGGTTTGTAATGAATATCCAGCTAACGTAGTAGTTCAATTAATTGATGTTATGAATACCAAAACACATTATGTTCAGAGATCTATTAACTGAAATAATTAATCAACAACATTTAGGAAGTAGTTCACAAAATGATGATGATTGTTAGATCAGTAACTCGAATGATTAAACAATAATATAAGGAGATAGTCCACAAAATATTATTGTTTATTAAAATAGAATCAAAAGGCTGCTTTCTGAATAAATAATTACTCAAATACCAGAGTTCAGCACAAAAGAGTAGAGATAAATAACAACAGATTATTGAAGCAAATTACTCACATGGACAATATTGCATAAATATAAATGAAAATGACAAATTTCTGCTATTATAAAATGAAATCAGTATAAAAACAATAGTATTTTAAGTGTCGATTTATTGAAACTGTTTCTTTGGCTTTGATATCCAACAATCATTTACAACTCATAAACTCTATTATTAAAACAAGAGTTGCAATAGTGCAAGCTCTACTCCCCAGATAGTTCAGATTTGCAAAAGATAAATCCTCATACTCCTCAGATCTAATACTGATCCTCTCTCACTTCATATATAAATTCCCATTGCAATAGTTCTTTTAAGAATTTCAGAATTGTCGAGAAGAGAAGCCCCATTTACAATCTACAAACCATTATTTATAATTTTACAAAATGAATTCCATAATAGGAGAGTTGTTAAAGAGTAAATCTACTCCAACAAATTTCATTGGTCCAAATTCCTATTCTACTGTTGATGGAGCAATCCCATTGATTGAAATATTCTTTTCCTCATCTCTTCAATTGTTTTCATGTTAAAACCAATCAAAATTTAATTAAGATGTAAATTAAAATATTATATATATATATTATATATAAAATCTGGAAATATACAAATATCTTTAATGAAAACTCAATTAAATAAATAAATAAAAGGGAAATCTGAGCTTTCCATTGATCCCTGTAAAGATCTAATTGGTCAAGGAGAACATAGTCGAATGGATCTGCACCCAGTGGAGGCTATGAGCAAATGAAAATGCAAAAAATTAATTTAGCTTAAAAATTCAGATCTTGATCTTCTACTAAATTTTAGGCTCATTTAATGATCAAATATGGTTATGCAACCACTTCATAAATATTTTCCATGATTTTATCTATCCAATGAGTCGTTTTGGGCCTCATTTGGCCTAGTAAAACTCAACTTATGAGCTTCCAAAGTTTAAGAATCAAAACTGCGAGAATTCTGGAAAGTTTGTTGCCTAGGCAAAAAATAGGAAATTTTTAATTAAAATCTAATCATAAATTAAACTATAATTATTTCTTAACTAATACTAATTAATTGTAATTACAATATTAAGCTAGATAATTATAACTAATTAAAATATAATTTTTAATTTAAATAATTAAAATGAATTAAATTTAATTTAAAAATTATAATTAGTATATTATAATTTATATAAATTATTAATTATTAATTAATAAATATATAATATATTATATATTATTACTACAAACTATATTAACAAACTTTTATGCCGAAGTTCTACTTATAACTATTATGGATCACAGAAGCCTCAATTCACCAAAAAACAACCTTATATAAAAAACAAAAAATATGTAACCTTCACATAATATGAAATAGGAGGCATGGTAGGTAACGTCTGAGGTGGAGTGATAAGGGAGGTGAGGGAGGAGGTGACGAAGGGATGATGGAAGTCGGGAGTCATATGGAGGTGAAGCGAGACTTTATAATAAAAGAAAATAGCCATCGCATAAACTCGTATCAGAGGTCAGAGGCCAATGCATATCCGAACTTTTTATATGTGCACAAAATAAAAATGTCGATACGCCGATATTTTGATATCGGAAGAACTAAATCTGGTGTTTCTAATATCGAGAGAATTATATCGAGACTTTTAAATTTTATAAGATCTATATCAGGAGTCTCTTTTTTATAGGAAGGGAGGTAGTGAGGTGAAGTGTAGTCCACTTGGAGTGGAATTAAAAATTATACAAAATTAACTACAATCACTTTGCAATTTTGAGATTTTGGGTCTCGTAGTTTCTTTTAAAATTAGGAATTGGAATAAATTTTAATTAGGAATTGGAATAAATTACCGAGATCCTGAAATGCATTTTTTAACTGTTCTACAATTTGGTTGGGCGATTTTGTTTGACCGTTAGTGAAAAATGAAAAAATTAGTAAAAATGTAGGGATTAATATTTACAATGAATTACTAATTTAATTACAAAATAAAATAATATACATTTTATACATTTTTTAACTGAGGAGTAAAAATTGTCGAACTTCAGATGAGCACCATTTGCAAACCGTGTAACCAAATGAGACGAAACAAATAGTGATAGAAAGTTAGCGAAAAGTCAAACTCAATGAAGTGATCAAAATAAGAATCCAATGAAAATGAAAAAATGGCAAAATTGTAGGACACTTAACCAAAAGAAAATATAAAAAAATGTGATTTAACCAAAATTTATTAAAGGGTCCCCATTATTTTAAGTAAATAAGTCAAAGAATGGTGGGGGGGGGGGACAGGGGGTTGGGGTTTTGGGTTTTCCCTATAACATAACCAAAAGTAGTTATCTTCTAAATATTATTGCAATTAAATCAATCTTCTTATAGCCTATTCCAAAGCCATTAAACATTGCACCGTATGTAGTCAATTGGGTAACACTAGTATTTCAATCATGTATTTGCACAACAGCACCATGTCAAACAAGATATTTATTTTCACATTCATAATCAAATAACATAATTAAGAAAAACTCATTTTATAAATACTTTGGAAACTTTGTCTGAGACTAGGACTCTCAACCCAACTGTAAATAGTTTCTACCAGTTCTCTCTTGCAGTTATCACCCCCGAGCCAGATTCCAGAGACTAAGGGGTTTGTTGCTCAAGGCTGAAAAAACCAACTCCAGTTGCTCTAAGGACTCCAAAGATCCTTCCACCTCCACCCTCCAACTGAGTGGTACTCAATGATGCATAGGGAATCCATAAACTCATCATATCCACCCTTCCATTGAGTTATAATCAACTAGGTACTGGGAATCCATAGACTCACCATCTCCACCCTTCAGCAAAATTGTGAGCAACAAAATACAGGGAATCCAAAGACTCACCATCTCCACCCTATAATACTCAACATTGTAATTCCACGCAAATTTTGGAATCCATAACCATAATAAATCAAACATATATCAAGGAAGTCAACCAAAAACACTCCAAAAAAAATCCTAGAAATAATTCCTCCACCCTAGCCTTTAGGGATTTTCAAAGAATCACCATCTCCACCCTTCGGCCAATAGTGACACAAGAGTCAAATTCTTCGCCACCTAGAAGTGATTTCCTCCATTACTTCTCTTTCCAACTGAATGTTGCTCTTTCTCTCTATGTTCTTCTTTTTCCCAACTGCTCTCGCTAGCCCTATTGTTGCCTCCTTCCTTCGCATCCTCATTTGTTCTCTTACCTTCTCTCTTTTATTTGTCAATCTCTTGTCCCCCGAATTCTATTCTCCACCTTTGAATGTTCTTCTCATTCACACTCACCATTGAGTGCCTCTAAAAGAACCAGTTGGGAATCCATTCCTATTATCCTTAGTGTTAAATAATCTAATATTGCATAATTGTATCCTTGACTCATGGGCCTAAACAAATGTCATGCCTTTAAGAATCATGAACTAGTTGGGAATGCAAATTACTACGCCATATAGGAATGTGTGTGGTTTTGATTCAAAGTACATCCCTCTGTATGGTCTAATGAAGGATATAAAGGTTTCATTATGTGATAACAAGGATGTTTTTGTGCTAATGGATATTATAGTCATTAATGTTCCAAATGCCTTGGGTATGCTTTTGTCTAGGAAGTGGTGTGCCTATATAGGTGGGAAATTACATATGGATTTTTCACATGCTACCATAACCACCCTTGATGGAAAACTATTTATATTGAATAGAGAGCCTCACATGCCTAAGGATGTTGAAGGTGTAGAACATTTCCCATTCTCCAAGCACCTTGTTAGAGCTAAGCATAATACATGTCCGCTAAACCAACAAGTTGAATGGAAAGAATTTGAACCAAAATTCCTTGAAAGACTTATAAGGTTTGAATCCTTAATGTCAGGAAATGGTTGTCAAGTTAAAAGAATGCTTGCGACTAAGACTAAGAAATAAACATACCAAAATGCAAAAAAGACACAATGGGTGCAAAAGCAAGGCAAGGATTTCCAAGTTGGTGATTTGGTCCTTGTTGATGACAACCCATATACTTTTAGGGTCCATGTAATAGTAGGGGTAGGTTACTTTTATCTTCAAAACCTTGATAGTGAGCCTTTTTCCTCCCTTGTGGAAGGCAAGCACTTCACTTTGTTTAGTGGAACTTGATGCATTCACATTTAGATAGTTGCATTTCATTTATGTGCTTGCATTATTGCATCCTATTTATTTATTATTCGTGTTGATGTGTATGCATATTAGATTATAATGTATTTAGCTAACTTTTATTTCAAGTATTGTTTTGTTTATATCCTATAATCGTAAGGGTGAAGATCAACCCCCTACTCACATGTTTTGAGTGTACAAGCAACAGGTCTATAAGCACAAGGATTGTTGGGGTTATCATTCACTCCTCGTTCAAGCATATGGATTATGTGTTATATCATCACCACATGTCCTCAAGTTGGAGCGAGATGTTAACCACCAAAAGGTGGGCACCCCCATAGGAGAGTTTTTTTCTTCGTATTTAGATATATAGCCAACAACCCTACATTGCTTAGTACGTGGTGGTATTCCATGATCCTCCACCATTCACACTAGTTTCACCATCCCACATTCCTCTTGAAGAAAGGTGGGCCATCATTTGGTAGGTACTTTAACCATCTTTAAATCATGTGCTTCTACATAATGTTTTTGGAATTTTAACATGGATTCGGAGTTGATTTGGATGATTAACTTATCTTGGCAGTAAATTTGTTTTCTCACTTTACTAGGGAGGTTAGTTTTTTACCATAATCCATTGATAACTCATCTGAGGCCTTAGAGTTATAAGAGGAGCACTACTAGGAAGAATTGGATTGAAGTAGCATGTCCATGATTATTTTGTACTTACCAATTTCCATCATTCCCCATATGTCATCTCCATTCTTCAATATTGTGGCCATTGGTTCGTGGGGATTGAAGTTCCTTTATCCTTACCCTTGGCTCTAGGATGGAAACTTTGCCCTAGATGTTGATGTAGCTAAGAGAACATTAAAAACATAAAATGGCCACAATGAAATAAAAAGAAATAAAATTTAAAAGATGGATAGGACATAAATTAGCACATGGGAAAAAGTATAGCATGAAATCTACACCATTATTAGTAATCACCCAATTCCCTGATAACATGATGCTCCATAAAATAATAAACGAGCTCTTGCATGTGCCAACCCTGATGAATGATAAAATGACTCATTATTAAGGGGTAAATAAATTTTAAATCATTAAAATAAAGCTCAAGCTACTAAGGTATGCTCTTATTCAAAGAATTATAAAAAATAAGTAAAACACACACCAGAGGAGTGGAAAAATCACGCCAAGGAATCATGCCTCCACGATTGCTCCCTTATTACATCTATACACTCAAGATGATGTACCTACATTCGTTGGTCCAATGGCCATGGTACCTTGCCTTGAAGTCATTCCCCTCCATCGCTACTATTATCACAAGAACCTGTGGATTGAAGGGTTGGCCGATAACATGTCACCTCCCCTTAGGAGTTGGAAACACCTGATAGCATTAACCACCTAACCATCTCGAACACTTTTAGAGGACTTGCTCTAGTTAGATATTTGAAGGTGATCTTAGTTTGAAGTGATATTATGCCCTTAACAATTAAGTATGGTCCACTATTATGAATTTATGGTCATTATCCATAATGATTGGTGGAATTCACTTAATCTTGAGATGGTTTTTCCAAGTGGTTCTTCAAACAACAACAAAGGCCTTTGAGGGCACATCATAATGCTCCATTGCATAGCATGCCTAAAATGTTTTGCACCTCTAGAGAGTAGTGGTAACCTTATAGATGTAGGGTTTCCCATCTAGAGTAAAGCATTGGGAAATTTGATGGTTCTAGATGATTATTGACACCCCATAGCACCACCTAGATGCTGAAATGTTGAAGTTCTCTTGCTTGGTGTTATATTTACAAAATGTTGTACTTTGTAGACACTGCACACCCCCAGATTAGCCTTAACACCATTTGATGGTGATTTCTTCACGTTGCTTGATACAGAGTCTAGATGATGACAATCATCCCCAAGATGAAAAGGGAGGAATTTCACTCAAACTTACAACCCCAACACTGGAGATAAATAGTGCCATGTCACCCATCTAGCCCTTGAGAGTGTAATGTAGGGCACCCAGAGGATGGGTTTTGCAAAAAGTAACTTTTAGGCACTTCTTGAGGTCTTCCCTCAAGACCTAGAGTTGATTATGATGATAGGACATCTCATTATCCCATTTGATACCTCTTCATACCATTTATTACCCAAAAAAGGCATGAAATCGTGCTTTTCCAGGTAATCGACCCACATTTGTGGCCATTTATGGTATTATTTTATTGATTTGAGATATGGGGTTAGCTTCTAACCTCGTGCCTTGTCAAACACTGGAATTCAAACTTGTTTTAAGGATTTTATGCTAATATTTTTGCAAAATTGAAGGGATAGACCTCAATAAATAGAGTATACCTCCACTTCATTCGTTCATTATCACACATGTGAATTTAGCCTCCTTAGAGAGTGTGTGAATTTCCTTGTCTATTTCTATACTTGGTAAATATGTGATTTTTGTGGAGCATATTACTATTGAAGATTGTTTTTTTCTTTGGAGATGCCATTTTGCAATTGAAAGAAGGATTTTCTAGGAAGAATTTGTATGTTTATTGCTGAATTTTCTATATTTTACATGTAAATGAATTATTCCTAGGGTTTCTAAATGTTCCATGACTAAATGCTTATTTCTTATTGGAGATCTTGGTAATTTTTTGCATGATGAAATTATCCTTCCATGAAACCTATGGAATAATTCCTATGGTGTATCTTCCATATTTAATTTCTCCCCTTACAAAAACTATAGTTAGGATTTTGCAAGTGGAAAATTATCTTTCCCCCCTTTCTATAAATGATTATCAACTTCCCTAAAGATTTTTCCCTTAAAATCCATTTTCCCAAGTTAGCATAAGCATTAGTCAATCTTGTATTGATAAAAAAATCATAAAACTAAAAAAAAATTCCTTATTTATTCTCTCACAGGCATTTTAGGGCAAGCCACTAGGGCTTTTCTAGGGTTGAATTACTTATAGAGTAAATTTGGATGGATGTTTGTGGATGAAAATCTACGATTTTCTTCCTCAAACCTCTCAAATGAAAAATCTAGCATTTATTTTGGTGAATGCTCCCCAAATAGGCCTAATGTCATCCTCCCAAACATTTTGTGTGCCCTAAATACTGTAAATCCTAACCAATATTCAACTTGAATCTTGTTAGAGGGTTTACCTTTGATTATTTGTTGCTCTAATCATTAAGTAAACCCTTTATGTAACTCCTACAAGTCTAGGTACCTTTATTTCTGTACATCAATAAGCCCTAGCTTGTAGTGGTCCTTGTCTAATGCAAGGTTAATATACTTGTTGCTTTATAAAGAGGTTTTGGGGATATTCCATCATTAAGTTATATATCCTTAGCTCGTTTATATCACTTGGAACCCTCCAATTATAATATCGTTATAGATGAATATAAGGAAGCCTCCTTTATGGTGAAACTCCACTAAACAGGATGAGGAAGATTATTGAGGTGACAGTGGCAATCCTTCCTCATTGTTGTCATTGAGTCTGGCCCTTTCCTTTCGAGTCTCGTCACAAGACTTGCTAGATTTTGTAACAACATCTTTGGCACCATTATCGGGGAGGATTTGACTCAACTTGCTTGAAATCCAAAGTTTAAGCTTCCATAAAATATTGGTGAGAATAAATTTAACACAACAACATATATTTTCACCTGGCGACTCCAAAATCAAAACAAATTATTTCCCCTAGTAGCACATCTGATGAATTCATGACCTCAAGGAAGAAAAATACTACTCTCATCATGATGAATCCTTCCACTTCCTCTATAGTTCCAAAATATCATGTGGTTAAGCACCTCTTCAATACTTCATCCACCCCACACCATCGCTAGTACATGGCTTAGTGCAACATTCTAACCATTGGATGTGAGTGGGTTTCTTGTTTCTCCTCATAAATTGCCTAACAAATATGAAGAATGGCTACCTGAGTTCAATGTTATTGATGTTATTACACTTGAAAAACATATGCAAAAAATCTACTAGGTTGTGAGTGGAAAGATGACATAAGAAGAGGAAGAGATTTTTATGATGTTGTTTGCCTTGTCGTTAGAAGGAAGTGCTTAGGATTGGTACCTAGATTTACCTACAAGGAGTTTTAAAAACTAGGACCATTTCCATCAAGTATTTGTCAAAAATATTGGCTATGATCAAAGGATACATGCAACTCCTAGCTAAGTTCCATGGAGCTAAAAACACTGAAAATGAATATATTCAGGATTTTACACAGTAGTTTGACAATTTTTTAAATAATTCCTCTCTTATATAAACCAATTGATCAAAAAAATCATTAACCAATTCATAGAAGCTTTTCCTAAACACATGGTTTGTGCATTAAAAGATAAGGGACCTCAAAGCTTATGTGAACTTAAAACATTAGTTGTTAAGAATGAATGCAATCTAAGCTCTTGGAAGATTGTTATGCTTTCATATCCAAGGGATAAATTAGAATTCAAGTCAAATCCAAGGGCCCAAATTGACCCCTCCCTACAAGCTCTTGCTAAAAAAATTGATAAAATCACTAGGTAGAAAATGCAAGGACAAATTGCCATGATTAACAAGATTTAAATATTATAAAGGGAAAGAGGATCTCAACAAAAATGTCCTCCCCAACCACAATTTAATAATGAGAGCCTGCTAATAGAAACCATTACAATTTCACTTTATAAAGAATAGTGAGCAAAGTCACCCTCAAGCGAGTAGTTGAAATAGTAATATCCCTCAAAAGAGTGACAAGCCACCTACAACTCCTAATAATTTCCCAAATCCAACTACATCTTACTCCAACAACAGATTGTCTTTGGATGTAGACTTAGGAAGTTTTTTTTCAAAAGTAAACTTGTTGATACCTTAAGCTTGAAAAGAGTCTAAAGACCCTACTTTGATACCTCAAAATATGTGTAATGATAGGAGAAATGGAGAGCATGCGCCATTCATATTATCCTTAGTGGTAAGTAATCTAATATTGCATAATCAATTTTGTTCCAAATGCTTAAGGTATTCATTTGCTTACAAAGTGGTGTGCCTCTATAGGAGGGAAATTATAGATGGATTCATCATATGCTACCATGCGCACCGTTGATGGGAAACAATTTATCTTTCATAAACAGCCACACATGCCTAAGCATATTGAAGATGTAGAAGCTTTCTAGTTATCCAAGCACCCTGGTAGAGCCAAGCCTGATACACCTCCCCAACCCTACAAGTTGAATGGAAACACATTGAAAAAAGAGCCCTTGAAAGAACCAAACAGTTTGAGTCAATTTAACGAAATGTTTCTCAATTTCAAACTCCATATACAACTAAGAGTAAGAAATAAACATACCAAAATTTCAAAATGAAGCAATGGGTGCCAAAGTAAGGCAAAATTTTCACAATTGGTGATCTGGTCCTTGTTGATGACAACCCATATCCTTTTAGGGTCCATGTAAAGTAGGGGTAGCTTAATTTTATCTTGTGAATCTTTATGGTGAGCCTTTAGAAAGCAGACACCTCACTTTCGTTAGTGAAACTTGATACATTTACATTTATATAGTTGCATATTATTTATGTACTTGCATTATTGTGTGTGCATCCTGCGTGTTCATTATTCATGTTGATGTGTATCCATAGTAGATTAGGCTGCATTTAGCTAACTTTTCTCTCAAGTTTTGTTTTCTTTATATCCTATAATTACAAGGATGAAGATCAACACCCTCCTCGTGTACTATCAACAAGTTTATTTTAGTGTATAGTTGACAGATTTGCAAGCACAATGATTGTTGGGGTTCTCACGAACTCCCCCTTCAATCATATGGATCATGTGCTTTACAGTGAGCACATGTCCTCGAGTTGGACTGAGATGTTAACCACCAAAAAGTGAGCAACCCCATAAGAGAAAAAAATTATCCTTCTTTTGACAACCATCTAACAGCCCTACATTGCTCAGTACATGATGTTGTGTCATGATCCTCCACCATTCACACTGGTAAAACACCTCTCACCATCGAACTTTCCCCTTGAAGGAAGGTGGTTCAAAATTCAACATGTACTTTAACCATATTGCAATCGTGTGCATTTACTTAATGTTTCTTGGCATTCTAACATGTATTGAGGATTGATATGGATGATTGGTCAATCTTGACTATAAACATGTTCTCTCACTTTACTAAGGAGGTTAGTTTTTTACCCTAGTCTAGTGGGACCTCCTATGAGGCCTTAGGCTTATAGAAGGGTCACTACTAAGGAGACTTGGATTGAAGTCACATGTCCATGATTATTCCATACTTACCACTTTCCATCATTCCCCGTTTTTCATCCATATTCTTTAGCCTTGTGGTCATTGGTTAATGGGGAATTGAATTATCTTATCCCCATCCTTGATTCCAAGATGGAAATTTCCCCCAGAGGTCGATGCAGCTAAAAGAATATTTAAAACATAAAATGGCCACAATTGAAGAAAAATAAAGTTATATTGCAAAAGATGGCTAAGACATTACTTAGCACATGGGCCAAAGCCTCGCATGAGCTCTACCCCCCTCATTATCCATCACTTAGTTCCTTGAGCACTTGATGCTCCATAACATAACAAATGAACTCTTACATGTACTAACCTTAATGAGCGATAAATTGACTCATCATTAAGGGGTAAATAAATTTTAAATAAATAAAAGCAAGCTTGGGATACTATGTTATGCTTCTCTTGAAAGAATAATAAAAAGGAAATAAAATGTGCACCAAAGGGGTGGAAAAATCATGTCAAGGAAAGGGTAACTTGTGCATCCACAATTTTTCCCTCCTTACACCTAGACACTCAGAATGATGGACCTCCATCAGTTGGTCCCATGGCCATGGCACTTTGCCCTAAAGTCCTTCCCCTCCATTGCCACTATTATCACAACCACCTATGGATTGAATGGATACTATGGGATGGAAATATCTAATAGGTTTGACCATCTATCCATCCCTAACACAACTAGGGAACACTTTTATAGGACTTGGTCTAGTTAGATATTTGTAGGTGTTCTTAGTTTGAAGTGTTATTATGCCCTTAACAATTAATTATGGTCCACTACGATGCATCTATAGTCATTGTCCCTAATGATTGGTGTCTTTAACTTGATATCGAGATGGTTTTTCAAGGTAGTTCCTCACACAACAGTAGTGGCCTTTGAGGGAACATCAAAACACTTCACTACACAACATCGCCATACCATTTTGCACCTTTCAGATAGCAGTTATGACCTTGCAAATGTAGGATTTCCCCTCCAAAGCACAGACCGTTGGGCACTTTGATTATCCCATATGATGATTGAAACCCTAAAGCACCACCCAGATGATAAAAAAATGAGCTCCTCTTGTTTGGTGTTGGATTTACATGATGTTTTATTGAACAATCCCAAGACGCCCCCAAGCTGGCCTGACACTATTTAATGGGTGTTGCTTAATTGTGAGTCCAGATGATGATGATCATCCCCAGGATAACAAGGGATGACTTGACTCACACTTAGAGCCCCAACATTAGAGAGATAAAGTGCCACATCACCCATTTATCCCTAGTGAGGGCAAGGTATGGCACCCTGATCATGGTTTTTGGGCATGGAGGCACTTTGAGCCACTTCTTGAGGTATTCCCTCTAGACTTGGAGCTAATTATAATGATGGAACATATCATTAGCCCATATGATACCTTCTTGTACCATTCATGGCCCAAGAAGGGCATGATGTCATGCTTTTGGAGGACATTTACTCACACTTGTGGGCATTTATGGCGTTATTTTATTTATTTGAGCTCTGGGGTTGGCTTCTAACCCCTTGTCTTGTCAAACACTCAAATTCAGACTTGTTTTAGGATTTCCAAGAGAATATTATTGTAAACATCAAGGGATAGACCTCGTATAAATAGAGTATCCCTCCACTTCACTTATTCATCATCACACATGTGAATTTGGCCTCCTTAAAGAGAGTATGAATTGCCTTTTCTACTTCTATACTTGGTAAAAATATGATTTTTGTGGAGCATCTTACTATTGAAGATTGATTTTCTCTTTGGAGAGGTATTTTTTGGATTGAAATAAGGCTTTTCTTGGAAGAATTTGTAAGTTTATTTTTTATTTTTTTATATTTTACACGTGAGTGAATTATTCTTGGGGTTTCTAAATCATGCATGACTAAATGCTTATTTATTGGAGATCTTAGTAAATTTTTGCATGCTAAAATTATTCTTCCATGAAACCCATAGAAGAGCTCATAGGGTGCATCTTCTATGCTAAATTTTTAGCCTCACAAAGGAGATAGTTTTGGTTTTACAAGTGGAGAAGTGTCTTTCTCCCCTTACTCCAAACAACTTTCATCTTCCCTTAAGAATTTTTTCTAAAAAATTGTTTTCCCAAGTTATAATAGGCATTGGCCAAGTTTGTATTGTTTAAAAAACATTAAAACTAAAATATTTTTCCTTATTTATTCTCTCATGGGCTTTTTAAGGCAACCTCCTAAGGTTTTTCTAAGGCCAAATTGCTTGTAGGGTAATTTTGGATGGATTTTTGTGGATGAAAATCTTTAGTTTGCCTCCTTAAACCTCTCAAATGAAAATCCTATCATTTGTTATGGTGAATCATCCCCAATTAGGTTTATGTCATCCTCCTAAACAATTTTGTGCCCTAGATACCCTAAACCCTAGCCAAGATTCCACTTGAAGCCTATTAGAGGATTTACCTTGTTTCTTTGTTGATCTAATCTTTAAGTAAACCCTTTCTCTAAATCCTACATGTCTAGATACTCCTTTACTATTGCACATCAATGTGACCTAGCTTGTAGTGGTCCTTGTCTTATATAGGGTTAGTATAATTGCTCCTTTATAAATAAGATTTGAGCCTATCACATCATTATGGTATCTTTCCCAAGCCCATTTATATCACTTAGATCTCTTTAATTAGAATATTGTTATAGGTTAATATACGAAAGCCTCCCCTATGATGGAACTCCATTAAATAGGAAGAAGAGGATTGTTGAGGTGACAGTGTCAATCCTCCCTCATTGTTGCCATAGGGTCTCGCCTTGACCTTTTAAGTACCCTCACAAGACCTGCTAGCTTTTGTGGAAACGAGCATCAATGATGAGATCACATCAATGATGAGATCTTTGTAGGTAAATGTTCATTCTATTTCTTTTTTTACTTTTATTGTAATTTTACTTTATCTCTCTTTTTTTCATTATTTTCTCTATTTTTTTATCTTATCCTCTTCACTGGGAAATGCAAGTGTTATGTTCCCTCTCTATATAAATATTACAACAATGGATGGAATTTGACATACATGTACCTCCTCACTTCATTCCTTCTCCACATTTTAAAGGTTTTTTTGGTTCATTTGTGTGGGGTATAACTATTGGTAGAGAACTCAAATCATGGTGCTTTTTAACTCATTCAAAAAATCTAGAGGTTTCCTATGCAATGACATGCCTAAGGAAGATATATAAGGTTTCCATCATGTTTTAAGACCAAAAGGCCATGGGAAATTCTTAGGAATGGATTCAAAATTTTAGGATCCAAAATAAACAAATACAGTGTTTGCAATGAATTCACGAATTGTCTTGGACAATCACCTAGTAGACACTCACATTTTCATTTTGGATATCCTCGAGAAGTGAATCTTCTACTATCCCATTCATTCTTCCACTTCACATTCCAATATTTATGTTCAAAATAAAAACATATGCACTCATCATAGGAGAGTTGACCAAAAGGAGAAAGAGCTAAGATAAAGAGGTCAAAGTGAACGAATTGGTTACTCTACTTATAATGTGTGGGATTGTTTCAAGTGTAAATATAATCAATGGCAAGTTTAGCAAAGGAGAGAATGGGATAGTGAGAGAATTTGAGGGAGGAGAAACTAATTTTGCCTCAAAAGGGCTATGTTTTAGTGATGGATGGAATGGAAAAGTGCTTGAGAATGGAGGTTAAAAGGAAGTGATTGCTCCATCTCTCAAGTCATCTTTGCATTTTGGGTAGATACGGTTTTCAGATAACTACTTGATTTGGTATCATGCAGGATGTGACAACTTTCCCTTCATAACAGTCATAGGTATTCTCCACCTTGCACATCATCCCACGTAACAACTTTTCCAGTAATGATGCCATCTTTACTGTCACAATTTAATTTTATTTCTTTCTCGATCTTCTTCACTCGATAGTGTGAGAATTGTGTTGCTTACACAGAAATATTATGGCAATCATCTAGGTGGAATAATGCTCTACATATTTCAACATTTTCACCTCATTCTTTCTCCATATTTAAATGGTTGTCAATGGGCACTGTGGGGAGCCTAAGTTTTGCTATAGAACTCAAATCAATGTGCTCTTTGGCTCCTTTGAAAGATATTTAGGAGTCCTATGTGAAAAGAGGCCGAAGGAGAAAGCTGAATTATTCTCTAACATTTTAGGGCAATAAGAACATGGGAAATACTAAAAATTGATTTGAAATATTAATATACAAAATAGATAAATACGAGGTTTGTAATGAAGATATCTTGTTGTCTTGTATGATCACCCAATAAACACTCATAGTTGCATTATGGATATCCTTAGTAAACAAGTCTTCCACTATCCAATTCATTCTTACACTTCATAGTCCAATCATCATGTTCACATCCTGAACAACCACGAATGTTCTAGGTGTATTTATTGAAGGGAGAAGGAATTGAGGTAAGGAGGTTGAATTGAACTAAATGGTTGCTCTCTTATAATGGGTGGGATAGTTTTTAATGTGAATAAAATGAATGTAAATTTTAATAGAGGCGAGAACATGATAGAGAGGGAAGGCGTGGGAAGAGAAAATGATTCCACCTCAAAAGGGTCATGATCAATTTATAAATAGAATTGGAAAGTGCCTGAGTATGAAAGTTAGAAGGAAGTGATCACTCTGTTTCTCAATTCATCTCCATGTCATTGGGTAGATATGATTTTTAGATCATTGTTGGATGTGGCAGCTTACAGGACATGTTAGCTTGGCCCCTCGCAATAGAAAATTTACACAAACAGTTGAATTACAAGAATTGTCCATATGGAACATCAATCTATACAATCTATGCAAGTGCAATTTCATTCTATTTCTTTTTTTTTTCACTTTTGTGGTAAATTTTACTTTTTTACTCACTCTTTGTTCATTATTTTCTCTTATATTCTTGTTGACGGTGTTGGACCCTACAACATGTAAGGGGATATCCCCGGTAAGAAGTCCCAATTAGACCTTAGACTATTTGATGTAGGAGTCCCAGTAGTGGGTCATATAGTAATGCCTTGACCGCAATGTCGCACAAAGGCAAGTAGGATAACTTTGTAGGTAACAAGGGTGTGACTGCTGTAGTGAGTCAAGGAAGGTGCATGAGAGGTTTCTACCACAAGTGGATTGAGATGAGTGTGCCCTTTGGCAACCTGTAAGTGTACTCAGCTGGGAAGGGAACACACGAGCGAAGATGCATCACAAGCTAGAAAGCAGGTTAGTCCGGCAATCCAAAGTGATGGTTAAACCAACAGCACATATGCAACAAGATTCATATAATTTCATACAAAAGTGTTCATACACAACTACATAAGTTAAACAACATACATTGCTACAGGAACCGGAAAACTACAATAACAACATATGCATGAAAATGTGTTGGCTCTTATTATATAAAGAAGTGTAAGTTGCAATCATACAATACATCCATGTAAACCTGCTAGCCCCAACAATGGAACGTTATAGCCACATCCGCCTGCTCCTCCAAAGAGATGAACTAGCTCTGTGCAGTGGAGAAGCTAAGGCGCATTACAATACTGTCCAAGCTCTTTCCAAGACAGTCTTATCAGAAGCTTGGCTGACCAAAAGCCCTTACAATGAGTTATGAGGTCCTATTTATAGCAAAGGGTGGGGTGACCCTTGACATTCCCCTTTGTTACAGTTTAACTACCCTCATGACTCTTCACCTACTCTATGATTGTTACATCTGACTATTGACACTTGAGTTACACTTGACATGACATTACATTACAATGCACATGTACTCTTGTGAGACAACATGGCTTGAGTAAGATATGCAAGACATCACTAACACTCGGTCTGTTGTGATGAGACCAACTCTTTGGCATGCTTGTGATGGTGAAGGTGGTGAGCTAATGCCAAGCTTGGTCGTCCGTGATGGAGTGCATGCACCTCATGGTAACATCTTGCTAAAGCGAACTCTTGCCTTTGTTGCAACCGGTGCATTGGTTTGGCTCCTTCATCCAACTCATCTGCTAACATGTGCATGGTCTTCTTAGGTGTGGCTGAATCAGCAACACACTGATGCATAGTGTCAGCATTGATCTTCAAGTGTGTGTTGGTGGTCATGCACGTCAACTTGCCGAAGTACATGTTCAGCTCCAAATGGACTTGCTTTTTGTCTTCACCTTGGTGAGTGTGTTGAAGGGGTTGGATGGCATGTGTGCGCATAATGACATGCATGTTGTTGAATCCCTTACATGCGATCAACAACACTGCTCACCATGCCTGCTCTGTGCCAACTGCTGGGATGGATATTTAACTTGTATGGGCGCAGTTTCATCTGTGAGTGCATGTTGCGCCTATTGTTGTTCATGTTCCTATTGCAACTCATCTGTCTGTCTGTGCATCTTCATGTTCTTCCTTGAGTTGCTGCTTCAGCACATGCAACTCCTTCTTTGTTCCATTCACTATCTTCGCGCGATCTTCATGCGCCGTCACTTCATAGCCTAAGTCTCCAAAGTTTATTTCATCATCAATGGATATGCTTGATCTTGTAACTTTGTTCCACCTCTGTTTTGTCAACAACCTTCCTCTTGCATTCGCTGTGTTCGTTGCATTCACTGTGTTCGCTACATTCACTGTGTTCACTGCATTTGTTGCGTTTGGTATGTTTCCTTCATTTGTTGTTCATGATGCTTGATATCTTCGTGAGTAGGCAATCTCATATACATTTGATCGACTGCATCTACAAGTGTGCTCTGAATGGTGTCTTCGACTCTTCCATCTTGGAAACCATTGTACCTACACTGCTGAGAGGCAGATGAATGCCTGCAATACCTAGAGACATGGAAACACTCATGGCAAGCAATCTTTCAGTCGAAAACCAAAATGAACTTGAAAAGTGACTTTCAACATACATGTGTGACTGATCATGAAGGTTGCACAATTTCGTCCGGGAGGTAGGGAGACTGACTGCCAAGACTGCGAAAGGCACAGTCTGGGCTACTGGGAGACTAAATGACTGTTGGAACTACGCAATGCACATTCTACTCTAGCTACTGATTGCTGGAATTGCACAATGCGCAATATCAGCTGGAAATGGTTGCAGGCTCTGTTACTGCATTGCATAATTTTCTGGGCCATCAGTCGCTGTCCCTCATAAATGCTCAAAATAGTCATGGAGGATAGTCACCAGGAAGAAATTTGCATTTCCGAGGAAGACAGAGGCTTCCCTCTCAGGATTGTGCAATGTTGTCTCGGTGAGATTCTCGATGAGGTAGAGTCTGGGCCAAGGCTGCCCAGACTCACCGACAGGCAACTGAAAGTGAATGTGAGTGTGAATGCATGGTGATGCTAAGTGTAAGCATAAGTGAATGATCATGCATGCAAACAATGAATGACAGATTCAGAAAATGGAACAACATGGAAGTGGGTGAGGTGAGTCACCGAATTGGTGACCCTTCGTGAAAAATAGTTTCATGCATGCGACAATAGTGAGATAGCAACGAAAACTGAAACAGTGCTAGGACAAGCTAGTATACATGTAAACGAAAGTAAGCATTCAAACAAATCAAACAAAAAATACTCACACAAGTGAAAACACAAAAAGCGACAAAAACACAACACAAGGCATGGAAAGCGGGCTTACCCCAAAGCAGCTGAGTTGAATGTGCCAAATGATCCTAGATGTGATGTGGGATGTCAAAGCTACAAGGTTGATATGAGGAATGAGATCTACAGTGTCCGGTTGATGAGTTTTGATAACATCGAGGTTGTGATACGCATGCCACAAATCTAGGGAAAGTGACACTTGGTGGGAGGTTTTCTGAATTGATCCTTGCATGAAACATCCAACTACTAAACATGGATCCATGAAACAAGGGATGACTTTGCATGCTACCTTGGGAGAAGCATCCCATGCATGCAAGTCTGTTTTTCTTGGTCCCAGAGGGAACCAATCAACTCAGCTAGACATGCAAGAGGTTGTTCGACTGCTTTAAGGAAATGTGCATTTCTGGCTAGGAGTTGGGCTAACTGCCCAGGAGATTTGCACAATTTCTAGGTAGAGCAGCTGACTGCTACCTAGATTTGTGCAAATTTTGGGCTGAGCAACCCTGCTAGTGAAAATTGCGCAATCTTCACTGTGAGTGTTGACTACCAGAATTGCGTAATTATGGAGCCCAGTAGGCTGCTAGTCAGGATTGCACAATTTCTGGAGGGAAGGTTGGTTTCCCTTCAGAATTGTGCAATTTCTTATGGGAGCTGCTCAACCTGCAGTTGGGCCAAGTTCGAGTGATCAGCCTATGAGGGGGATGCATTGAGGTGTGATCGACATGCTGCCTTTATGCAAGAAAAACACTAAAACTTGTGAACTTAATGAAGTGAGACAAGCTACTGTGAAAAGTTGGTAGGGAGGTTACAAAACGAGGCTAAGGCATAAATTTTGAGGGTGGTTGTAGCTACTACAACAATGATCCAGGTCTTAGGGGGAGGCCCCCAAGATCTAATAGATTGAAATGGATCTTGTGGGGGAGGCCCGCCCCCAAGATCTGAAGAATTACAATGCTAGAAAGAAAATGACAAAACACATAGTATATAAAACCACAAAGAAACTTTTTATTAAAACCGATAATAACTATAAAGGCTACATTGTGGTAGACAATCTATCCTTTTACAAAATACGACTTGTTACTTATAGTATTTTTCAGTTACAATACCATGGGTCAATTCCATGGGTGAATGAATACCATGGGTGGATGTCACAATACCACGGGTCAATTCCATGGGTGAATGAATACCATGGGTGGATGTCACAATACCATGGGAAAATACCATGGGTGAATGAATACCATGGGTGGATGTCACTTACAATACCAGGGGTGGATGCCACTTACAATACCATGGTAAATTCCATGGGTGGATGAATAACATGGGTGGATGAATACCATGGGTTGATGCCATTTTCCAATCGGATCATTCCTCCCTCCTTAAGAAGCAATGGTCCCCATTGCGTGAAGTTCCCTCCTGCAAAGCCTTTGTTGAATATGAAGAGCCACTAAAAAGAAGGGTTTTATGAGGTTAACCCATAACCATGATGACCGAAGATCCAAGGATAGAGATACCCTGTAATGCTTATGACCAACTGTGATATTGACAGTGTGCGGCCGAGCAAATGGACTTCGATGAAGTGCAGGTTTGTGGATGACACATAACCATGATGAACGAAGATCCGAGGATAGAGATACCCTGCAATGCTTGTGACCAACTGTGATACTTATAGTGTGCGGCCTAGAAAATGGACTTCGATGAAGTGTGGGTTTGTGGATGACCCATAATCATGACAAACAAAGATCCGATGATAGAGATGCCATGTAATGCTTGTGACCAACTGTGATACTAACAGTGTGCGGCCTAGCAAATGGACTTCAATGACAATGATTTTGTGCAGTTGACCCATAACTGTGATGTTGGTTGTTGATGAAGTAGCAGGTGCCTATATAGCCTGGGGTGGGAGGGCACGTCTCCAAAGAACCCAAACCGAATGCTGCTATGATGAAACTGATGAATGTGAACCAGGCGACTACTAAAGTGGGGTGGGAGGGCATGTCTCCAAAGGGAACCCGCTCCGAATGCTACTCCATAATTAAAATGGACATAACTTGGTCAATATAACTCATAATATTTATTATAACTTGTTTTTTGGGAATAGAAGGATCATTTTGCATCTTCCCATGTGTTGGAAATCCTTATCTGGACACCCTAGAATCTTCGATTCGCACTGCAATTTTTTTTTGCCGTCACAAAAGTTCTGAAAAAATAGTTGATTTTAAATGAGCGATATCTCCCACATTCGAACTCCGATTCAACCCATTTGTTTTTTGAAATTGGGTGATTTTTCAAGAGGAGCTCAAATATACAATCCTTTTTCTTAAATTCTTCACAAAAACTTTAAAAAATGATAGGAGAGTCATCGTCCACCAGTTATCGTCAGAAAAAATTCTACAACATAGCTGATTTTAAATCGACGATATCTCCCTCATCCAGACTCTGATTTAGCCGATTTTTTTCTTGAGTTTTGGTATTTTTGCGGAAGGAATCGAGATCTGTTATTTGTTTCTGTAAATATTGTACCAAATGCTTCAGATCTGATCTACAAACTCGATGCCCAAAAAAACATTCCTGCAAAAAATAAATAAATTAATTAAGTAATTAATTAGAAAATAATTAAATAAATTCTTCCTGCTTGGCCCAAGAAAGCGCTCTGTGGAGGTCACAGCGCATGCCTAAAGTTTGTTGAATATTGCTGCAAAAATTCGAAACTGAAATATGCATGAAACCCTGATTCCCATGGAATCGAAACCTACTCCAATACCACTGATCCAGATCTTGGTGGGAGGCCCCCAAGATCTGAAGAATTACAATGCTAGAAAGAAAATGACAGAACACATAGTAAATAAAACCACAAAGAAACTTTTTATTAAAAGGTTTAATAACTATAAAGGCTACATTGTGGCGGACAATTTGTCCTTTTACAAAATGCAACTTGTTACTTATAGTATTTTTCAGTTACAATACCATGGGTCAATTCCATGGGTGAATGAATACCATGGGAGGATGTCACAATACCACGGGTCAATTCCATGGGTGGATGAATGCCATGGGTGGATGTCACAATACCATGGGTGGATTTCACTTACAATACCATGGGTGGATGCCACTTACAATACCATGGGTAAATTCCATGAGTGGATGAATACCATGGGTTGATGTCATTTTCCATTCAGATCAAACAATTCCTGACTTGGCAGTGTGAGCATTATATTCCCTGCATGTAGTAATATTACATCAATCATATAGGCATCATGGAATTTGAGACACTTTTACGTCTTCCCTTCATTCCTTCTCCAAATTTGAAGGTTTTTCATTGGTTCACCTATGAGGGGCATAAATTTGGCAAAGGGTCGATGCATGAAATCCGGCGGTCGGAAAGGGAGAATTTCTTGCCTACTTAATTTTTCCAGTAACACTTAAAAATCGATGGATAGATTTTGAATAGTGGGTTATATTAAAACAAAACAAAATATTATAAAAGGGTCAGTTGACCGGCGGTCAGCTCTGGCCAACCGAGCCCCATGCTATATTACATTAAAAAAAACAACGGTGGGTTAGCGGGCCGCCACCCCCACCAACCGCGCACCACATATTGTATATTAATACAAATATAACATTGGTCAACAACCATTTCAAAACGACAACAACAACGTAGTGGTCACCACTCATAACTATGCACCAAAACGTTAACCAGTGTCGCCACAGTTATAACCATTCAACGTGTTAGGTCCCTATCCTACTAGTTTAACCCCTTATTGTTATTAGTGAAACACCCTTATTATATTGTTGTGCCCATGTAGTCCCCGTATTGTTATTATTGTGCCCCATAGAAGCCCACTATTTTTATTATTGTTCCCTTACATTATTACTGTTATGTCGGCTCTGATTATATTATGATCCCTTAGACTCCTATATATAGAAAGGAGGTCTTTTCATTCGTATCATCCAAGAATTGTTCATTTGTGTAATGTAAAGGAGGTTTTCCCCCTCGAAGAGGCTTATTTCTAAGACGTTGATCTACCTTTTCTATCTTTTTGTGAGCTCATTTCATAACATTTGGTATCAGAGCTTTGGATTCTAGGGTTTCGCTATTCCAAACAGGACATCGTTGAATTTGCACTATAAATTTTTCTCTACGAAGTTTCAGAAGCTAAAAAAAACCCATTTGAGCCGCAATCAATCTAAACCTTGGGTCTGAATTTCAGAGCTTGTCTTGCTATATTTTCGGAGATATGATCTTAGGAAGTTAGGGTTTTTGCAAGCTCCATAATTCCGTCTCAAATAGGTCATAGTGGCATGTTAGCTATAACGTTTTTTCTACGAAGGTTCAGACTTTGAAATTAAAACCCATTTGAGTCAGAAGCTTGTGGAAGCTTGGGTCTGAATTTCATATCTTTAATCTCTATATTTTCATAGGTATGGTCCAAGGAATTTAGGGGTTTTGCAGGCTCCTAAATTACATCCCAAATAGGTGACATTGGGAAAACTGTCATAGCTTTCTCTTTGAGTATCAGATTGAAATTTCGTAAGAAGTTACAGAAAGACGACGGTCTGCAGTTTTCTATATATTAGTTTTAGGTGTGAATGTCTAAACAATGACACTTGGAATTTTGTATAAGTTCACTCTACTAAAAAAGTATATAATTAGGTCATCTTGGGAGATTTGGCATAAATATTTATTGGAGAATCCAATTTCGATCAAACTGGTGGAATTGTACAGAGGACTTAGAGAGATACCACATGACGCAATTTGAGAAATGGGAGATTTGAAATTATAGAGTTACAGTTGTTTCAAGATCGAGCTCCTAAAATCAAGAAAAAGCGATATGAGGAATTTTGATGGCAAGGATTCGGTAAATTGGGTACTACAGATGGAGAAATATTTTGATCTACGATGTGCAACTGTTATAAAAGGTACGTATTTCATCTTTATATTTGGAATCAAATCAGTTTGTATGGTACAGAGAATTTTGTTCTCGTAAAGCACTTGTCACTTGGTCAATTTCCATGGTGGAAATGATACCACATTATGAGGAGACAAAGAGAAACACCTTTTTTAGCCAATTGATAAATCTCAAACAAAAGGGTTCAATGGCAGAGGACATTGAGGAATTCCAAAAATTGAATATAAGGGTAAATGATATTCCAGAGAAGGAGAGGATTGATGTCTTCATAGGGACTTTAAAATATAATATCAGACATGAGGTTCGTCTTTGGGAACCTGATTCATTGGAGAAGGCATACAGGTTGGCAATAAAAGTGGAAAGCAAAATTATGGCAACAAGGAATTCTACCACTCATAACTATAAAGATGGAAGTGTTGTTTCTCCTATCCTTCCACAACCTACAAGGTTGACACCACAACAATTGGAAGAACAAAGAGCAAAATGGATTTGTTACAATTGTGATAGAAAATACATTGAAGTTCATAAGTGTGTGGAGAAGAAATTATTTTACATAGATTGTGAAGAGGAGGAAGAAAAGGATCAAGAAATGTCAAAATAAGAGGATATACATTGGGAACCAACCCTATAGAAAGAAGAAATGAATCCAACCATATCTTGTACTACATTGGCAGGAAGTACCACTCCTCAAATTCTCAAGATAGAAGGACATATCAAGAAGAAGATGGTTCAAGTAGTGAAATATAAGGAAGAAAAGGATCAAGAAACGTCAAAAAAAGAGGATATACACCAGGAACCAGCCCCAGAGAAAGAAGAAATGAATCCAACCATATCTTGTAATGCATTGGCAGGAATTACCACTCCTCAAACTCTCAACATAGAAGGGCATATCAAGAAGAAAAAGGTAATAGTGTTGATTGATTATGGCAGTACCCATGATTTTATTCATTGTAAGATAGCCAAGGAATTGAATTGCTTCCTATATCCAACACTAGAGTGTCAAGTAATGGTTGCAAATGGAGGAACCATAAATTTCTCTGGAAAGTGCCATAATATCAAGCTATCCATGGGAGAATATGTCTTGAATAGTCCAATGCTTTTCATTCCAATGGGTGGTGCAGATGTTTTACTAAGAGTCTAATGGCTACAATCTTTGGGTACAATAGCATTTAAATTTCAAGAAATGTTCTTGAATTTTTTTTGGGAAGGAAAGGAAGTTAAATTAAGGGGTATCGAAGGGAAACCGGGAAACATAATCAGTTCTACCAGCATAACAAAGCTTCTAAAGAAATAAAAATAGAGCGTAATTGCACAATTATATTCACTAGAGGTTCCCACATCAAAATCATCTATTTATCCAGATCTCCAAAACTGTTTGGATAATAATTCCAAGGTATTTGAGACTCCCAAAGGCCTGCGACCTATTCGTGATCATGATCATGCTATTCATTTGATTCTAGGAAGTGTTCCTCCAAACATCATGCCTTATAGATATCCGTATTCCCAAAAGAGTGAAATTGAATGTATGGTTGTAGAAATACTAGAGGCTGGTATAATTCAACCTAGTCAAAGTTATATGTCTGCTCCAGTAGTATTGGTGCACAAGAAGGATGTGTCATGGCGCATGTGTCTGGATTGTAGTGAGCTCAACAAACTCACTATTAAAGACAAGTTTCCCATAATTGTCTGTTACAGATCCATTTGGGCACATCACTCCCATCATTCAGATTAGTACCACTAGGGCTCATCAAACCCTAATTCAGTTGCTACATGCCCTAGACAAGTCACCTCTTTGAATGCCTCCTTCACTGAGAGTTCTTTGGCCTCAATCCCTCCAGAATTTCCTCCTTGAGGGACCAGCGCAGCCTTGGACAGGGGTAAGTGCGCTTCAGTGCAGGTAGGCCCATGTCAGGGTGCTCTACAGAGCACCTAG
Source organism: Pinus taeda (assembly GCA_000404065.3). NCBI lineage: Eukaryota > Viridiplantae > Streptophyta > Pinopsida > Pinales > Pinaceae > Pinus > Pinus taeda. Next base: position 112,934 of record APFE030571871.1, read on the forward strand.
GCCCACTTTGACTTGCACTAGGCGAGATTGAGTGAAATTCACATAGGGTTCTGTGAATATTCTCATCTTTTGGAGCCATCTAGAAGATTCCCACACTTATCATCTCCTATGAGCTCGAAATTGGATAGGGAATGAGTTAAGTAACCTCCTATCCTCTCATCCCTTCCTCCATGGAAACTAACTCTAAGTTTAGAAGGCCATTCAATACCCTCATTCATGACAAAACCTTCTCCATTTGCCTATAAATTGAGCACTCATCTCAGTGATCAGGGGCTGGAGTTTGAGAATTTGTTAGGAGATACTGTTGGAGTGAGAATTGAGATTGTAAGTGAGTAGTATTATAATGCCGGAGTGTTGTGCTATTGATGTGATGTTGGGTGGAACCCAAGTTGGAAGATTGGAAATGGATCGGACTTCATGGCTGTAATTCTTCCTTTTATCTAATAAAGCAGTTTACACCTTTTTCCATATGCTTATCTTGATATATGATGTTTATATGTGTGAATGTATCTGATTCCATTTACTTGTATTCGATGAATATTTTTCTTTTATTAGTTCTTTTGTTTTTTCTTGCAGGTAATTTGCTTGCAGGTAATTTTTGAGCGAGTTAAGTTCGAGAAGGAGCGATGAGAGTCAAACAAAGGAGACAAAAGGAAAGGGAGAAGAACAAGTAGGTCCTTTGATTCCTTTTTCTTATTTATCATTTATAGAAAAAGGATAAGCACTTTAAATCTGTTGTTCTAGGTACAACTACCTACCTAGGGAATTAGTATTTATTTGTAGATACCAAATTCGTCATAACAAATTTGCGACTCCATTGGGGAACGATCATCGTTCCGGATAGTTTACCTTCATCCTAGTACACTCTAGTAGACCTTACTTGCTTTCATTGATCTTCTTTCAGCCTTTTGAAGTGTTTTTTGGTGAAATTTGTGCTTGTAAGCCCCTAGGATGGCCTCTCTAGCACCAGCGCAGGCTTGGTCTAGAGACAAAGTGCTGTAGAGCACCCCTGGCTTTAGGAAAATTCTCTGAAGCACACTGTCTCCCATTCATGGCTGCGTTGTTCCCTCTTAGGACAAAAATCCTTCCTTTTAGTTGTTTTTTTGCCAGATTTCCTTCTCTTTTTGCTTGTTGAACTATCAATGATGCTTGTCTCTCTTAAATCAATTTGTGTTTCCTTTGCCAACCCTACTTTGTCTTTGATTTTTTAGTGTTTCTTAAATTATTTCTTTATCACTATCAATTCATTATCAAAGTTAGATTATAGTCTATTGATCTTTATTCAAAAGAAAGTTTTGTAAAAGTATGCATTTCTTTTGAAATGAAACTATCATAAAGTCTTCATTCTTGCAAAAATATTGATTGATTGTATGTGCATTAGTTTCCTTTTTTTTTCATCATAACATTAAGGGAATTGAAAAGAAAAACTTGCGTTGTGCATTAAAAGAGTTTGTGTGTGCTCATAGGAATAATTTAGGGAGATTGCATTAGATGTTTTCTTTGTTCTTTGATTACAAGAATCGGATTTCTCTATGCCTACTAGCTAAGGTTTTCATTGTCAAAATTGAATGAAAAGAATGCTTATCATATTAGTTGCATTCTAGGAATTGAAAACACATCACGTGGTGAACCTAGAAAGGCAAATTCTTAATCAAGATCAACTTAAAATTAACATCAATTAACCTAATGGAGCATTGTCATCTAACACAAACATTTAGAGGTTCTAGGCTAGAGACGTGTTCTGGTGTCATAAAACATAGTAGTTGTCGCTAACTTGTCTGCGATACATTCTGAGTGTGATACCTCATTCCACGTACGTGAGTATATCGTAGCTCGTCGACGTACCTTCGAGTATATAGAGCGATGTTACAATACGTAAAGTATATGGGAATGCTCTCACTGTGCAGTTTCGCAGCGCTAATACGGATTAGGCCTCCACGTACTTTCGAGTATATATGGGAGGACAACACTAGGTTACTATCCATCCTTAGGTAACCAAGTCGTCCGCCTTGTACACTATGATACACCGAACACAAAATTCAAGGAGATTGCCTGCCCGTACTTCTTGGTTCACCAGGAGGTATTATGCAGTTCACAGTTGCTTGGTAAACCTTTTTGCCTAGCTTACCCCTTATTGTTTATTTCTTTTTTGTAATAAAATCAATCAGCAATCGCGGAGGAAAATCAACCCTTACCCTGTCGTTCGAGGAGAGCAGCAAATAAACTGCCTTTACTGCTCGAAGCTACACCTATTTGGTCAAAGCGGTCTCGTTTGACTAGATCCAGTACTTCACAAGCATCTGGTTCTTCATCTGAATTACCAGAAACACCCATACCGGTAAGTAATGTGACCCCAATTACTCCTACGGTTATTGGTACATTCATTACTGAAGTGGAATCTCCACAATTACCTGAGGAAACTAGAACAAAATCTAGTGAAACGGTAACCCAAGTTGTTCAACAGCCAGTTGATTCTCAATCCAAAGTTGTTCAACAAGAAATTACTTATGAACCTGAATTTGTTCAACCAGAAGTGGATCCTGAACCCATCCCTATTCAATCAGAAGTTACTTATGAACCAGAATTTGTTTACGAAGCCCAACCTAAACTTATTCTTTTACCAGAACATTTGGATCTTGAGGTTGAACAATCATAAGTTACTTATGAACCTGAATCTGTTAAACCAGAAGTGGATCCTGAACCCATCACTATTCAATCAGAAGTTACTTATGAACCAGAAGTTGTTCACGAAGCCCAACCTGAACTTGTTCTTTTACCAAAACATTTGGATCTTGAGGTTGAATAATCAGAAGTTGTTACCTTGCCAAAAGAAGATCGACTGATACATCCTCAAACATCCGTAACTGACAAGAATTCCTCTTTACCTCAGCAACAACTAGAAATCTATTATGGACCAGACGATGAAATTCTTCCACCTAGTTTGATTTCAATAGAAGAGGAGCCTGAGGTAGAATCACCTAGAATTCCATTCCATTTTGGAACTGGGCTTTATATGTATCCTCATACTCCTCATTTTACTGCTAATTTTGATCTTGATTACTTTCAGACACTCGTTGATTCGTTAGGAAACTTATTTGGACATTTGACTGTGGCAGAGTCAACATCCCAGACCGTACCATTTTTCACAGCTACGGTAGAATCTTCTGTCGCAACCTATTCGATGTTTACTACGACAGCTAAGTCACACTTGTATGGTGTTTCGTCCATCCCATCAAGTTACCAATCTTTATCGAGAACCCACTCAGGTGTTGCTTCTAGCCCTTGGTCTTCACCTATGTCCTCTACTAAAATTTTATCTGGTTCCTCATTTACGGGTACCGAATAGCTAAACCCATCAAGTTCACATCAAATTGGTTCCTCTAGTTATCGTCCTATGTATTTGCTTTACACTGGACTATCTCCATACAGAGAATAATATGCATTTTCTCCTTATCCTCCATATTCTGGGGGGAAACCATATGTCGGTATGTCGTCATCTTTAGGTCAGCCTGGAATGACTATTTGTAAGTGGCAGCCAACCATGCTCGTTCAACCTAGGCTTGTGTATCCATCACAACCTATGCAATATGTCTCATCCATACCTACAACACCTATTGTTATAGTTGTATTGCAGTCACAAGCTCAGATTGTTGTATCTCAGCCTATGCAAGTTGGCCCTTCAACCTCAGACCCCCAAGTTTCAGGTATACAGATCCAACCTTCTTAGGCAGTTTTACAACAACCACTTGTGTCTGGAGTCGAACAACTTCAGGCTAGTTTACCTTTTACTGGAATGACTCAGACTTACATTGGTTTAGTGTATTCACAACATGGTCAACCTCACATTGGTGGGCAACAAAAACTATTGTACCAACAACAACAACAGTTGCTTCAACTACCTTGGCAGCCCCAATATCAACAATAATAATTCTAGCAATACCAACCTCAACATGGACTTGGACAACAAGCTCATGTTGGGTTTGGTCAACAAAAATTTTATCCAGGCCCTGGTCAACAAGCCTATGTTGGGTTTGAACGACAACAAATTTACCTTGGTGCACAACAAAAACAACCTTACACCGGATTTGCTCAAGAAACTTACACATATCAAGGTTACCAGTAGCAGATGCCTTATACTGGTATGCAAAGGCCCATTGCCAAGCCAATCCCATCTTATAATGGATATGCTCAACCTGACCTCAATAGATAGTTGCCTTTTGTTGCGACACTTGAGTTACCAGATCTAAATAGGCTCACCAATGATCCAATTCAATATGCACCTTGGTGGCCGGTGATTCCTCATAAGTTACCTTCCAATATTCCGAAATTCAATGGAAACCCTGGAGAAGACCCGTCCAACCATGTCATGACTTTTCATTTATGGTGTTCATCAAACTCCTTGAACGATGATTCTATTAGAATTCATCTTTTCCATAGAACTCTTATTGGTCAAGTTGTTAAGTGGTACATGGAGTTACCACGAGCTTCTTTCGATAACTTCACTACCTTAGATACCATGCTTTTAACCCACTTCCAGTTACCCATACAATATGAAACTGGAACATAACTATTAAACAACTTTAAACAAACTACTGCTACTCATATCTCTGATCATATTCATGAGTGGCGTCATCGTCATCGAATGGTTAAAACTTACGTTCCTGATCAACTTTTGGCTGAGTGGTTTATAAAATCCTTTCTTCCATCTATCATTGAGGATGTGGTAAAAGGTGGAGTTTTCACTGAAGAGCAAGTAATTGCTCGTGCCCAATATTTGGACTTGATTTATACACAGTTTGGCACGCTCTATGACAAGATCCCGAATGTACCCCGACCAGCTTTCATTGTTCCTCCTCCACCATCGAGTAAGGACTCTCATGCCGACGATGGTGTGATTGGTTATTTGAGCACACAAACGGTAGGTAGACCATTTGGTCAAACAATTTCCATTTCCAATCAAACTACAAATGCACATGATAACACTCTTACTTCCAAAATTAATGTCGTGTCATCTGACAAGGGAAAGAATGAAAAGCAACCAGGAGGTAAGAAGAAAGGGAAAAATAAGAAGAAACAAAATAATTCCCCTTAAGAGAAATCATCTAATTCCTCATCTTCGACTATGAAACCTGATTACCTGTGTTTGATCTGTAACGATGAGCATTTTATGTGAGATTGTCCTCACCTCTCTGAAGTCTCAAAGCTTCTGAAGACTTCTAATACATCTGCGGTATTGACAGATCCTTTTCCAAAACTGGAGACAAACATGGTTGCTACAAACCATGCTTCCACTTCCCAAGTGCTTATGTTATCCACCTCTAAGTCGAAAGATGATGTTTTGGTGTCAACACAAAGTAAATATTATGGAAATCAATCGTCTTCTTCGAATAACCAGGCTGATCGACCTAACCCTTCGAATTTGACTTCGAATGATCCTATTCCACCACCTATTGCACCAGATTTAACAATAAAACCACTTAAGGGAGTTGTACATAAATTGACATTAAACCCTCAAGCTCGAGTTGCACATAATTACAATATAGTAGAAGATTTGGCTCAGTCACCTTCTTTTATGTCTACACTTGAGGTACTTCAGAACTATCCCTCCCAAAAGCAAGCTTTGTTGTCAAAAATTGGTGGAATCGATCCAACTAATTCCAATCTTGTCGTTTTCAACCATGTGGGTTATACGCCACAGTTACCAGCACAACTAGCATTTATGATTCAAGTAAATGCCTTGAATAAACTTTTTCATCGAACCATTATTGACGAGGGGGCATCTACTTGTATAATTTCTATGAGTTGCTCGAAAACACTTGGCTTACTACCTTTGTCACATTCACCAACAACATTAAAAGCTTTTGATGGTCGCACATATACGCCTTGTGGATATTGAGTAATCTGCAAATCGAACTAGGAGGAAAAACAATAACTGTTGAAGTTGAGGTGGTTGACGGACCCCTTAACTACAACATTTTGCTAGGAAGACCGTGGGTTTATGCTATGGTTGCTGTTGTTTCAACATACTTTTATACAATTGCATTCCCTCATAAAGGTGGAATCACAGTTATCGACCAACTCGCCTTCTTCGCCTCTAGTTCAAAGGTTACTGGAAGCATTCCATTGGTACACGGACCCCCGCTATCTCTCCAAAACATTGGTGTAGGTCTCTTTAAAGATTCTTCCCTAATGGGTACTTTTTCACTATCACCACCATCGAATTTGGTAGAAGTGGCAAAAGTTGAGACTTGCAACATGATATCTTCCACTTCATTTGACTTAAGGAAGATTACCAATAGTTTTAAAGATGATAGTAGTAATGAAATCATGATGCTAAGCCCTATTGAGCTAGCATAGCAATCAATCTTTCTGGCTTGTGCGGCGAATCCAAATCCATCTTTGTCAATTGTATGGGTAGATCGTTCATTAGAATTTGGTACTCCTTCCGATCCTTTTTCACATATATTTTCTACTGGTGAAGGAATCATCCAATCAATGATGATGGAAGGAGAACCATGGGAAGATTATCATCATCGTTCCCATCTTCCAGATCACATCGAAGATTATTCAAACAAACTTTCTCACCCTTCAATTGTTAATTTCATTTTGAATTTTGTTTTCATAGATACAGTAGATTCTGAGCAAAACCTGTCAAATGTTGAAGGAACTATTTCTATCAATATTTCGACCAAACCTAACATTGTAGAAAACATTTATGTTGGCAAATATTTTTCTCCATCAGAACTTGATGTTTACCATGCTCTCTTTCGTGAATTTCGAGATATATTTGCATGGTCATACGAGGAGATGCTAGGAATTGACTCTAGTATAGTTGAACATGAAATCAAAATGTATCCTGATGTCAAACTAATGCGACATCACCTCCATCCTGTTAATCCGAAGAAGGTTGCTGCTATTAAAATAGAAGTTGAAAAACTTTTGCATGTTGGTTTCATTTACCCTGTTCCTCTTATTGATTGGGTTTCCAATATTGTTCTTGTCATGAAGAAACAAGGGGAAATACAAGTGTGCGTCGATTATAGGGATGTTAATCAGGCTTGTCCAAAAGACAATTATCCTACTCCCTTTATCGACTAGATTATTGATGAATGTGCCGGATGCGAAATATTCTCATTTCTGGATGGCTATAATCAGATCAATATTCGCCCAAAGGACCAATCTAAAACTGCTTTTATTTGTCCATGGGGCACATTCAATTATAGGAAACTCCCTTTTGGTTTGAAGAACACAGGGGCAACTTTTCAGAGGGTAATGAATTATGCCTTCCATGACATCAAACATATTGTTCAAACCATATCTTGACGACTTACCTGCTCATTCACGAAAGCGGATTGATCACCCGCAGCATTTGAGAGCTATATTTTTACGGTGCCGACACTACAAAATACGACTCAATCCACACAAATGTGTGTTTTGCGTTGGTTCTGGTCATTTTCTTGGATTCGTAGTGTCTAAGGAGGGAATTCGACTTGATCCACTTAAGGTTCAGGCAATCCTTGATTTGCCTCCACCTTCCAATCTACTACAATTATAGAGACTCCAAGGGAAGGCTAACTTTCTGAGGAGGTTCATTCCCAATTACTCATTTATTGAAAAAGGGGATACCCTTCCTTTGGGATCAGGTTGCACAAGCTTCCTTTGATTCTCTTAAAGATACCTTAATAAGAGTCTCATTAATGTATTCCCCAAATTATCAAAACAACTACTTCTTGTGTCTCGTCGCTGTAGATACAACCATTTGAATGGTTTTAGTCCAAGAAGAAGATGGGAATGAACATCCGATATATTATTTGAGCCCCAATCTTAATGATACAGAAGTTAAGTACTCTTACGTCGAAAAGTTAGCTCTGGATGTTGTTCAAGATGTACATAGATTTCGCCACTACATCCTTCTCCGAAAGACCATTGTCATTTCGGATTGCAACCCTATGACATATATTTTGTCACGTCAATTGCTGGGGGGCAAATACTCAAAATGGATTGTCATTTTGCAGGAGTTTGATTTGGAATTCATCAAATCCAAATCAAAGAAATCTCTAGTCTTCGTCGAGCTCCTTTGCGACCTTCCTCCGAATGTCATTGATTCAACATCAGAACCATCAATTCTGGATGAGTCTCTGTTCCTGATTTCATTATCTGACGCGTGGTATGGAGATATACTGATTTATCTCTAGACCCAAACTTTCCAGCTGGATACCTCTCACTCACAACAATGACATATATAATACCAAGCCAAAGATTATCTGATCGTTGGCGACACCCTTTATCTTCGTGGTATTGATACGATTTTATGAAGGTGCCTCGCTCATGAGGAAGCCGAGAAAGTTTTGAATGATTTTCATTCAGGTGCTTGTGGTGGACACTTGTCTACTTATGCTACCACGCAGAGAATTCTCCGTGCTGGTTACTTTTGGCCTTCCATATTCAAAGATTGCATAATTGTTGTCAAAAGCTGACGCACATGCTAGATCTATGACCGTAAATCTAGATTACCACCTGCACCATTGCATCCTATCGTCGTTGTTGGACCATTCACCAAATAGGGCATTGACTTCATGACATGTAACCCCACCTCGGCCGGGGGGCATGGGTACATTATAATCATCGTTGACTACTTTACCAAATGGGCAGAGGCGATGCCAACATTAAACAAGAGTGGCGAATGACTGCTCTTTTCTTTTTCAACCACGTGGTTGCCTGGTTTGGTGTACCACGGGCAATAGTTACAGATCATGAGTCACATTTTCACAATCACATGATGGTTGAGTTGACTGCCAAGTTAGGACTTTCGCATGATAGTTCTACCCCTTATTATCTGCAAGCGAATGGACAAGTTGACACAATAAACAAAGTCCTGAAGTGAATGCTTCAAACAATGATAGGGGTTCATAAACGAAACTAACATTTAATCCTGTACTTTGCCTTGTGGGAATATCGAACCTCGGTGAGAAATGCAACTTGATTCTCACCCTTTCAATTGGTGTATGGTCTGGAGGCAATCTTGTCGATACAATGTGAAATTTCATCTCTCAAACTCGTGATTGACCTGTTACCCGACACTTCTGAAGAAGAAACATGTTTCTTGGAACTTATCCATCTGGATGAAACCCGTCACAAGCCGCATCGGCTAACGAAGCGCATAAGAAACGAATCAAGGCGCAATATGACAGAAATGTCAAGCCTCACATTTTCATAGAAGGAGACCTAGTCTTGCTTTACAATCAAGAAGTTGATAAACTAGGAGAAGGAAAATTTGAACCGCTTTGGATGGGTCCTTATATTGTCAAGCGTGTGTTGGAAAAAGGTGCCTACGAGTTGGTAGCTTATGATGGAATTCCATTGTCGCAGCCCTGAAATGGGTTGTATCTCAAATGTTACTATGCTTAATTGAGTGTAGTAAAACTCACTGTATATATGCTTTAATTGCATGTGTGTGTGTTAGTGTATCTTTTAGAGTTTTTATGTGGTTAAGTAATCCACTTTGCATTTGTTGTAGATGTCGGAACCTTTGGGACCATTTGTTGGTTATGTCGATTGGGCTAGTCATAGTACGCAGAACCTAGCTTCTGCAGCATGGGCCATTTTCGCTCCAAGTGGCGAGTTAGTGAGTTTTCAAGGGATTTGTATCGGTTGATGGATGAACAATATCATTGAGTATAATGTGTTGATTGAACTTCTCTCTGATGCCATTTCACTTGGCATCTTCCGCATCATCATCAGGCTGGACTCACAACTCATTGTACTACAACTAACAAACATTTATACCATTTGAAACCCAACAATTCTTCGTATGTTCCTTAGACTTCGTATTTTGGAAAGACATTTTGAGTACATTCAATATCAACATATTTCCAGAAACTTTAACACATTAACCGAATCATTAGCAAACTATGTGTTAAATAGACATTTACGACACATGTAAAAGTAAATTTTCAATTCACACCATTAGTTGAATAGGATTGCACATAGCCATACATATAAAAACTTTGAAAGTAAAATAGATAGATGTTTCAAAAGTTTTTACAAAATTTGTGTCCAAGACATGTTTGGTCATCTGACCTAAAAACTCAAAATGCATGCAAAAAACATCCTAAGTAGACCTAGTGATGCTCATGATAACAAGTCACAGCTTGAGCTATCATGTGCAAAAGCCACATCCAACAGCCTGGAACACCAATAGTATGGCGTTGCAGCCTCATAGGTAACTCCTCGATTCGGACATCTGGAATACCAAGGGTTAATCCCTCCACGTGATCCTGCAACTCTGCCAAGGTCTCGGCCAAATCCAAATCCTAGAGAACTGCTCTCCCAATGTTTCTCCGTGCTAGCCCACCTGCCTCCTGTTGGTGCCTCATAGGTCGAATAGTACCCACATCTGCATGCATGAGAATGATTTTAGTTTAGTATTGGAAAATCAAAACACAAAAACATGTAGAAACTTAAAAATAAAAATACAATTTTGTCAAGAACAATTTACCTATAGCACCCCATTGAGCGCCCATTGGTAGACTCAACTCTGAATCTCCACGAAAATCCATCCCTGAATATGGATGCTCCTTGATGACAATGTGTTGTCAATCGAGCCAACCGAAGAATGCAGTGGTAAATGTAATCGATGACTGACCAACATGTCTAACCATCAATTTGACCCGCCGTTGCATCCGTGGATCTCTAGGACCAACTACACCCAATGTTACATGCTAGGGTTGCATCAATGGAATTATTTCTAAGGTAAAAGAAATTAAGAGTGATCCATAGCTAAAGTTATTAGTCTTACCACTCTTTACCTTTGTCGGCTGCTCTTCCAGTGAAGAAAGTATTGCCTCACACCAGTTGAATAAAGTTGGCTCAAGACACTCACGTGCATACTGAACATATGATATGTTCGCCAGATGAAGTGTCACATTGCCTGCCAACTTTGTGATGGTGAAAAGGATTGTTCTCAAAGGTAAATCACATATATCCTTGATGATTATATTTTCGTCCTTGCTAGGCTATGTACCTAACCGACAGAATTGTCGAACATAGTCCCTCACTGACTCCCCTCCATGGGAAGCACTTGAAAGAGATATGGGGGCACCATGTCTCAAAAACCCTGTAAGGAAGTAAACATCATCGATCATAATAGGGACAACTTTGTCTCTTATGTGAAAAGCCTAATCTGTAGGATCCCATGCATGAACTAGGAACTGCAATAGTTCTGATTGTTGCCTCATTCTGGACAACTTGAAGTATTTGAGAACCACAATTTTTGAGGGCCTCAACTGTACTCGAATCATTTAGGGAAACCATGTATTTTTCTTCATGCTCTCTTTCTCACCAATTAATAGACATTTTGATCTGATGAAATCTTGAAATCAAACCACAAGCTTAGTTAGCATCCTTTTCATGCAAAAAACTGAAGAAATTTTGGGTCATTTTGGTGAAACAAGTTTGGGAAACTCGCCCAACACAGCCCAAGCAAGGAGACACTGCATTGTAGTGCAGAATCCCTTCAATCTAGGTGCTCCCTAGTGTAGTTTTTGACATGCAAGCCTGCGCTAGTCCCAAGGCAAAAAATTCAAACCGCAGGGGCCCTAAAAACCCTACAAACTTGGATGAAACAGTAAAAGAATGGTATGAAAAGAAAGAGGAGGGATAGATCTCCTATCTAGTCTGGACAACATGAGAAATGATCCGTAGAATATCTCGCAATTAACTGATGAAGATCAAGGTAAAAAACAAGGTCAAAGCACAAACTGAATGGTAAATATAAAATGGTGAAAATAACATGGTAAATTCTTGTTTTTATGTTTATTTCATGATCATTAAATGAGTAAACTTTAGTATTTACCTATCTTTACCAATGAAACAGGTATGTTTAATCCATTTGGTGTTTCTTTGAATAGATTTATAGCTGACTTACAAAATTTGATGTGCACGATCGTGAATTGTATTTTGACCACAAAGCATACTTTTATCTCTTTTTCGAGCTCTATTAAACATCGAAAAAGGAACCCCCTTGGATTCCTCTCTAAGCTTTTTTCAGACTCTTGAAATATGAAAAGATTAGTGAGATCTTGTCCTTTTCAGCTCGTTAACGGATTGGAAATGACATCTACTCAGTTTAAGTTTAACCCTTTTTCAAGCTGAGATAGATTATTTATGAAAAAGGAATGCATTGACCGAACTTGGTCAATAGATTCTCTTGTATTGTTTTATGCTTTTTCGAACTTGAGAGACAAATCTATGAAAAAGAACTTGTGGAATTTTCTTTTTGTCCCTTTTAAAACTCTCTAAACATGAAAATGACCAAGTTATCATTGTCGTTAGACTCGTTAAAACATCAAGTAGTGACAAACTTGTCCATCATGACAAGACTGAGTTTCACCTTCGCTAGACTTGTTAAAACATCAAATAGTGATGGATTCACCCAAAGGGTGGAATTATACAACAAGCATATGTTATCATCCTCAAGCTTGATAAAAAATAAAGAGGTACTGGTTAGCAATGACTGGGAAAATGGGAAAAGGGGTAAACCGCTTTATGGCAGCAGGTCGCTCTTGAACATGACACTTTCACTTCATCATTGTGATTATTTGGGTTGGGTTATCTTCTTGATGGTCATCATACCATGGTCTATCATACCATCCATTACTTTTGGTTAGGGTCAATGCTGCCAATCCATTCAATGTCGCTGACATGTTCAAGAGAAGTCACTCAGTTAAAATTCATCCTTTGCGATACTCATAAACCTTCATTTTCATGACAGCCATTCCTGAGCCTTGTGTCATTAGTCCAATTCCGTCTCCAAAATCATTACACTCGTTTCATGTCGTTGATGTGGGATACATCAAGGCTCTCCTGTGGCGAGTCGCTTCTTGTTGACATCGACATATTATCCAAGAAGTTGACTTAGAAATACCCTTCTAGTACCTTGAGGCTTTCATACATCAATGGTAGGTTTCTCGCTTCTGGCGATATGTTGACATCATTGGCCTTTGACCGAAATACTTTTATGGTGTTCGACATCAAAACATTCATTCAAACCATGCAAAATGTACTGCAGTACCTCGAGGATCATTATCATTATCGGTGATTTCTCTCGCGTCTGTTACCGGCTTACATCATTGGTTGGTAATCAGAAGGTGTCTTCCCATGTTCAACTTCAGATCACATATTCGCATGGTTAGACTTGTACTTGAGTGAACAATTGAACGAGATAGAAGACCCTGGATCTAGTTTCATCCATCCAAGCTGCGATTTCAGGAAATGTACCAAATCATCCGTACAATGGCTTTACATTGATGGTCATTCGATCATGGGTCTATATCTATAGACGCCTATCTATGTACTTGTAACGAAAATTTATATGTTGAGCATGGGTATGCCTTCCCTCAGCGATTCATGAGAAAAAATCAAAATATCATGATATTGTGTAATGTAATCAATGCAGATCACCAACCGCTTTGGAACCTCCTCATCACATTGTAAAGCATATCACTCGACATCATTATTTTTGACTTCATGCTTTAGGGGAAGTTGTAACAGATCCATTTGGGCACATCACTCCCATCATTCAGATCAGTACCATTAGGGCTCATGAAACCCTAATTCAGTTGCTACATGCCCTAGACAAGTCACCTCTTTGAATACCTCCTTCCCTGAGAGTTATTTGGCCTCAATCCCTCCATAATTGCCTCCTTGAGGGACCAACGTAGCCTTGGACATGAGTAAGTGTGCTTCAATGCAGGTAGGCCCATGTCAAGGTGCTTTGCAGAGCACCTAGGCCCACTTTGACCTCCACTAGGCGAGATTGAGAGAAATTCACACAGGGCTCTGCGAATATTCTCATCTTTTGGAGCCATCAAGAAGATTCCCACACTTATCATCTCCTATGAGCTCGAAATTGGATAGGGAATGAGTTAAGTAACCTCCTATACTCTAATCCCTTCCTCCATGGAAACTAACTCTAAGTTTGGAAGGCCATTCAATACCCTCATTCATGACAAAACCTCCTCCATTTTCCTATAAATTGAGCACTCATCTAAGTGATCAGGGGCTAGACTTTGAGAATTTGTAAGGAGATACTGTTGGAGTGAGAATTGAGATTGTAAGTGAGTAGTATTATGCTGCCGGAGTGTTGTGTTGTTGATGTGATGTTGGTTGGAACCCAAACGGGAAGAGTGGCAATGGATCAGACTTCATGGTTGTAATTCTTCCTTCTATCTAATAAAGCAATTTACACCTTTTTCCATATGCTTATCTTGATATATGATGTTTATATGTGTGAATTCATCTAATTCCATTTACTTGTATTCGATAAATCTGTTGCTTTGGTTCGTTCTCTATCTTCTATTTATGCTTGCAAGTACTTTTTGAGTGAGTTAAGTTCGAGAAGGAGAGGGGAGAGTCAAACAAAGGAGACAAAAGGAAAGGGAGAAGAAAAAGTACGTCCTTTGATTCCTTTGTCTTATTTATCGTTTATAGAAAAAGGATAAGTGCTTTAAACTATTATTCTAGGTATAGCTACCTACCTAGGGAATTAGTATTTATATGTAGATACAAAATTACTCATAACGCTGCCATTGATGAATTATTGGATGAATTGCATGTATTAGTTTACTTCACCAAGTTGGATCTTAGTTCAGGATATCATCAAATCAGAATGAAGACTGAAGACATTTCGAAAACAACATTATTGAAGAAATATGCATTTTCATGGACTCCAGAAGTAACAAAGGACTTCGAACATCTTAAAGAGGCAATGTGCTAAGCACTGATCTTAGCTACGCCAAACTTCACAAAAACCTTTGTTCTGGAATGTGATGCCTCGGGAAATGGAATTGGGGATGTTTTAACGCAAGAAGAAAGACCCATTGCTTTCGAAAATCGTCCAATGAAACGAAAGTATTTACACAAAGCTATTTATGAGAAGGAAATGTTGGCAAGACTACATGCACTTGAGAAATGGCGACCTTACATAATGAGAAGCTACCAATTCAAACAATATTGCCAAAACTTGACGAGGAAGGAAAAATCATATTGGAACCTAAAGTAGTCACATAAACAAGAACCCGACAGCTACGAAATCAATCAATTTCAGAGCATCTCATCAAGTGGAAGAACTTACCCGCTGAAGATTCCACGTGGGAGGATGAGAATTTTATACAGAAGCTTCCAGAACTACTCCAACGTTTAGGACAACACTTTTTGAAGGAGAGGAGCATTTTAGGTCCCTATTCTACTAGTTTAACCAGTTATTGTTATTAGTGCAACCCCCTTATTATATTGTTGTGCCCATGTAGTCCACATATTGTTATTATTGTGCCCTTATATTATTACTGTTATGTCATCTCTGATTATATTATGACCCCTTATACTCCATTATATAGAAAGGAGGCCTTGTCATTTGTATCATCCAAGAATTGTTCATTTGTGTAATGTAAAGGAGATTACCCCCTCCAAGAGGCTTATTTCTAAGGCGTTGATCTATATTTTCTATCTTTTTGTGAGCTGGTTTCATAACACAATGCACCAAAACAAAAATTGTTATGGAATGTGGCCGCGAGTGGGATTTGACCCCATGTCCCTGCCACATTAACAGAGGGCCTCTACCATTAGAACAATGACCTAAGTTTGAAATGATTGCCCAATTTTTTTATATAAATACCATATTTTTCCATTCGTCGAGGAGGAGGAGCATCGAGCTAAGGATAGAGAGCGGAACCGTGCACTTGGAACCCACTCCAGGCATGGCACAATTTTCGAAACAAGGTATATTCCAGGGGAATATTCCACTTAAAATTCTCATGCATAATCTTGGAGGAGTCTAAGAGATTCCCTAGAGGGTGATTTTTTCACAATGACAAAAACATGCCAACTTTATACTCAAGAGAACCATAATTTCACACGGAACGCAATGGTGTGGTTTGTTTCCTCATCTGAGCAACATAATTTTAGGTAGCTAGAATCAAGGAATCTCTGTAGAATCTTGTGGAATCTAAAAGATTCCCTTGGAAGCTGATTTTTGAAAGAGGCAGAATGATGCCAACTTTAGAGTCATTTTTCACAAAATTTCACAGGGAGCGTAGTGGTGTGCTCAGAATTTTCATCCGAGCAGCAAATTTCTTTGCCCATCTTCAAGAAGGAATCTTTAGGGGAATCTTTGAGATTCCTGGGGGTCTAGATTTTAACGGTGTCAGAAAGGGGCAAAGTTTATAGTCGTTTGACACGATTTCATGCCACGAATTCAATGGTGTAGTCCGTTTCGTCAGCAGAGCTTTGGATTTTCAGGCCATCCCCAAAAGTGGAGGTATATTATGCAGTTATTCCATGCCATTCTTTTGATTTACTGAGATGATGATTTTGTTGTTGAGATCCTTGTTACCATTATGTTTAAGGATACTTGTATGCCACATCATGTGAGAATTTATTAGCTTTTCATGTTGAAGGAAGGCCCATATAAGTGAGAGTTCCTATAGGAGAATGTCTCATGCATATACATGCCACTCTGGCTGAGGGAATTTATCCTTGTAATGACAAAGAATGTACCATGTACTCATCATAATCTTGCAACATTTAATGAAGTGGCCTCCCTACTCTTGACACCAGGCCTGGAGACGTAACCCACACGGGGTGAACTTCGTTATCAATGTGTTTGTGTTCTTTGATGTGATGATCGTTATTACGTTTTCTCTTCTTTACAACATCCACATGAGGTTTTCATATTCTTTCACATGAAATTTTGCTAACATCACAAAAGTATTGGCTAATTCCAGTATCTGAAGAGATCTAGATCACGCAGACAGATGGACAAACAGAGAGGGTCAATAGGATTTTGGAGGACATGTTGAGAATGTGCGTCATGTATTAGCAGCGAAAGTTGGAAGAGTATCTTCCATTGGTTGAGTTCGCTTATAACAATGGGTATTAAGAGTCTCTAAGGATGAGTCCATTTGAGACACTCTATGGGTGGAGTTGTAATACTCCCTTCAGTTGGAGTGATCCAATGAACAAGGTATTGATAGGATTGAACATGTTGACAAAGATGGAATAAGAAATGTAGGTTATTAAGAAGACTCTAAAGGAAGCATAGGATAGATAAAAGAGTGATGCATATTAGAACAAGATGTTTAAGGAGTTTTAGTTTGGGGAACATGTGTACTTGCACATCAAGCCCAAGAAGAGCTCCTTGAGGATTAGATCATGTGCTAAGTTGGCACCTTGGTATTATGGACCTTTCAAGATTCTTGAAAGGATTGGACCAGTAGCCTATCGACTTGCACTACCTCCGGCAGTGAAATTATATGTTGTATTCCATGTGCCATTGCTTAAGAAGTATGTTAGAGGTGTTGATCATGTGATTGACTAGTTTGTATTACAAGTGGAGAAAAAAGGAGAATTTCAGCTAGAACCTCACTGCATTTTGCAGAGAAAGATTCTAATGCTTTGGAACTGAGCAATCAAGCAGGTTAAAGTGCAGAGGAAGCACTTTGGGCCCTATGAATTTACATGGGACATGGTTGATTAGATGCGGGCTATGTATCCTTCTCTATTCACTAGTTGAGCAGATGTATTTTGGTATATGCTTTGGTGTGGTGTTTTGGTATATGTATATATGTATATGGATGTACATATCACCATGAGTTGTCTTATAAAGCTCCAATAAGAGGTATGGTTGTCATGTTGTTACGTTTGTCATGTTTGGTTTCCTTTCTAGCAGGTTGTTCATTGTAAATACCACAATTAGCTAAGTTATAAAGCTCCATGGGCAATATGTTTTGCTTTTCAGTGGTCTTGCTGGTTGTAGGTGTCATTTAACACCAAGGACCGTGTTCCCCAAGGTGGAGGGTTCTATAACAACCCCGGTCAAAAATCCATTTAATAAAGCTAATAAAGGCAAATAATAACCAATATCATGAGACACATATTCCAAGATGAATGTTGGGAAAAAAAAAACATAGTGATGGGGATCACTTGTGATTGATAAATGGCTATAGAAATTGGAAAGGGAAATGGCAAGGGCTTTGAAAAGGAAAAGTGGCTTTAATTGGATTTATTTATGAAAATAATGTAAAATAGGAGAAAATGAAGGTGAAAGGTCACATGTTGCATGTGAGGAGGAAATTGAAGGAAAAATTAAAGAAAATGAAGAAAATAGAGGCCTTAATGATAAAAAGGCTTCTGAGGATAAGTTCATAGCTTTTGTCAGTTCAATATTTGGCACTCTCATTCTATCCTCTCTTTCATACTCTTGGACACTTCGAGTTTTTTTGGAGCACTCTTGGAGGAGTGTGGCATACTTGGGATTTTGAGCAACAAGGCAAAGGAGGAGAAAGAAAGTGCAAGGGGACAGTGGGATTAACGGCTACAATGAGTTTTTCTTGCAGGTACTGAGTTGCATGTATGACTTCCTTGCTAGTCTTGGCATGCATGGCACATGCATGCAATTTCTTGGTTATGATATGTCATTGGCACTGAGGACTGCCTGGATTGATAATGGTTTTGCCTAGCCTTTCCATTTCTTGGATAGCCTTGGTGTTGTGGGTTTTATCTTTGTTTTCTGGATGGTGCTCATGTTCCTTATGGATGTGGGTTGAGTTATTAGTTCCTGAAGCCTTGGTTGGAAAAATGCACTAGAATCCCGGTAACAACTTGGGTTGAATTACTAGTCCTAGAAGCCTTTGTTGGATAAACACTTTGGAGTCCTTGGTGGGTTGAGTTACTAGTCTTAGAAGCCCTGGTTGGACAAACTCTCTAGGCCCGACAACAGATGTGGGTTGAGTTACTAGTCCTGGAACCCTTGGTTGGAACAAACGCTCTGGAGCCTTAGACAATGCAGGTAGAGATTGATCAGGTGATGGTTAGTGATGTCTGATCGTGAGGTGTAACCATTGGTGATCCGAATCAGATCCATAAACGACTGACAAAGAACCTTGATGGTATCGGGATGAAACAAATCTTTAAAGAATCCAAAACAACATCAAAAAAATGCCTTGAACCAGTGGCAATGGCCGCCAACGTGGGACGGCGAGGACCTTGGTCAAAGCACATTGACCGAGGCCCATGGAGACTGCACAGGAGGTCAAAACAGCCCCTAGGAGCCCCGGATCGGGAAAAGGAGGCGATTTTGATGCGCAATTAGCGCTTAGCTGGGCAAACAAGGCTAAAATGGAAAAGCCTTAAGCACTCGGTCGCGTTGGGGGTTGGAGAATTGCGGGCGGAGAAACAAAAGGCGCTAAAGGACAAAGGTGGGACCCGCGCTCTGGAAAACCGGCGGTATCAATCGGGGCGCCCTTGAACAGTAAGAGGTTTTGGAGGAGAGCGGAGCGATGCCACTCAGCGATCGACGCATGGCAGCGGAGGTGAGAGAAAAACCGCCGTGATCGCGTGCTATTGGTTGAGCAAGTCAATCGCACTCGATGCGCATATGACGTTGGATCTGGAGGAGCCCAGATCAGATGGCTAAAATTGCACCCGATAGAAAGAAGCAGAATCAACAAGGAATTAATCCACGATTTAAAGGGATTTGGAATCCATTTGACCGCCACGATGGAGAAAGAACGTATCCATGACATAACCGAATAAATGAATCGATGAGCAGACTGGCGTTGTTCCAACGAGGACACGTGGCACTTCCCGAGCGTTCATGTTGATGCCGAATAGGGAACTCCAAGCGCAGCTGCAGAAGGAGAATTGATGCAGGCGGGAGAGGAACCAAACAGGCATAGGGATCGAATGGTTAAAGCCATGAACGGAGACAATCGAAAGAAAAAGGGGATTTGAGAGGAGTCCAAGCGACCAAGAGAGACAGTGAACAGTGAACCCTGAGAGGAGGACTGAACACAGAGAACAGTAAAGCCAAACAGAGGAGACAGAGGGCTGAGCTGACCACAGGCAGCATCGAGCACCAAAGAGCTTGAAGATTAAAGCCTTCCCATAGAGGAATCTGTCCGGACTGAGCATCACATTTGGCTCTTTCCACTGTAGACCAAGGGTCACAGAGCTGGTAGGAAGGAAAAGAGTATGTGAACTTTGAGTGGCTTAGGGAATCCAAGAACCACCCTACCTAGCAAAATCTGCTTCAGGAGAACTCACATTGAGTCCCTGTATTGTAATTTCTCTATTGTAAGACACAATAAAACAAGGCCACCACTGAAGCTAGACCGGAGATGTAGCCATGGAGAATAGGGTGAACTCCTTATTAAAAATTGTTTGTGTCTTTGTGTTGCTTACTGTATTTCTCTGTTGTCTTTCCATTTAAATGTTTGTGTATTGGCAATCTGATCAATCTGTTGCTTGAATAGCACAGAACACACACCATCACATGAGTCTGTAATACCTTTTGTTTAACAAATCTTCAACTGAGGTCACTCATAGGGTGATTATCAGATCAAGTGGTATCAGAGCTTTAGGTTGTAAGGTTAGACAAGCTTGTGTTGGTTTAGCTATGAATGCTCACTAGATCAAAGCTCAAATAAGGAGAAGGAGAGTTGGTGGAAACTAGTCCTGAAATTGGGAGAGTCTATTCTCGGAAGACAATTTTAGAGGAAGGTTCTATAGGGCCAGACCTTCAATTCATAGAAAGTTTCCTAGCTATAAAGTCTATGGTAGAAGAAATGTATAGGGACTTTAGAAAGCATAGGGATGAAGATTCATCAGGTTCTAAACAAGATAAAGAAAAAGGTGAGTCTCATTCCCATGACCACTCCAAAGGAAAGGGGAAAGAGGAAAGCTTTCTCACACCTCCTAATAGCCCTATGCATAATAAGAAATCATCTTTGATTAAGCTAGATGTAAAATTTGATTTGCCTATATATGATGGAGAGCTAAATGCTGAAAAGTTGGACAATTGGATTAGACAAATTGATGTGTATTACAGGGTACAAAACATAGACTCAGACAAGAGTAAGATTCAACTAGCAAGCCTATGCCTAGGAGGCACTACCTTGGTTTGGTGGGAAGGCAGAACCCAATATGATATGAAAAGACATGGTAAGACCATCTATGTCTGGAGTGAATTTGTTTCTGCAATCAAAAAGCAGTTCTATCCATTGGCCTACATGCAACAAGCCATGATGAGCTGGCAAAATCTTCAGCAGTTGAAAGGGAAAAGTGTACAAGGGTATACTCAAGAGTTCATAAAGAGAGCATTAATGTTAGGTATCTCATTAGACTCGCCAGAAACTCTTTTAAAGTACATTGGTGGTCTACACAGATACATGAAGCATAGCATCCTCATGTTTAATCCCACTAGTATAGATGAGATATCTGTACAAGCTACTCATCTAGAAGCTAGAGGAAAGAATGGAAATCCAGAAGCTGGGGGACCATCCCAACCCATTGTAAGCAAGAGCAAGGAGAAAAGGAAGCAGAAGTGGAAAGAAAGGAAGGTTAACACTGCACAAAAAGGCAAAGCTTCATGCACTCACTGTAAAAAGGAGGGGCATGATGATGAGCATTGTTGGATTCTGCATCCAGAGCTGAGGCCTAATAAGTCAGTGGGCAAGAAGAAGAAGACTGTTGCAGCTATTCAGAAAGATTTGGGATCAGACTCAGGAGATTAAACAATCATTGTAGCCACAGGTATAAAAGGTAAGAATTTTGAAGCATCTACTAGTAATTCTGCTCAATCTGTTATTGATGAAGAACATGAGAGAAAAAGGCATGAGCTTCTCCATATTCGAGTTGTTTCCAAAAATCAAAAGATTGATACTTTGTTTGATAGTGGCTCACAAGTAAATTTGATTTCTGAAACAATTGTAAAGAAATTGGGATTAGCAACTACACCTCATAAGAAACCATACCCATTAGGTTGGTTGAATGATAAACCACAAATACAAGTGACTAGACAGTGCAAACTCAAGTTTTCTTTTGGGTCAGCATTTGTAAATGAGGTTGAGTTAGATGTAATTCATTTGGATATATGTGGAATTGTTTTAGGAATTCCTTACTTGTATGATAGAAAGGCTATTTTCTATAGAGCTGAGAAAAAGTATCTACTTGTTAAATATGGAATCTAATACTTTGTAAGGGCTCATAAGCTCAAGAATAGCTATACTCTCATCAACTTAGGACAAATGAAAAGAATAATAAATTCATGCAAACAATTCTTACTAATGGTTGTAAAGGAAAAGAAATCTGATAAAACCAATGTATTTTGGGGCTGTAATGCTGATCAGCAAGCTGACATAGAAAATATTGTTTCAAAGTATGATGTCTTATTTCAAGAACCTAAAGGTCTGCCACCCAAAAAGGGAATAGTACATGATATTATTTTGCAGCAAGATGTTCCTTTGCCTAACATTGGGATGTACAGGTTGTCTGCTTTAGAGAATGCCGAATCAAGAAGCAGGTGCAGGAGTTGCTCGAAAAATGGTTCATCGGGCCTAGCACATCACCATGTGGATCACCCATCGTCTTGGTGAGAAATAAAGATGGCTCATGGAGAATGTGCATTGACTATTGAGCACTAAATAAGATAACAATAAAAAATCGTTATCCCCTTCCTCTCATAGATGATATTTTAGATCAATTAAAGGAAGTTATTTACTTCACCAAGCTGGACTTACACAGTGGATACCATCAGGTCAGAGTTGCAAAGCGAGATGCATGGAAGACTACTTTCAAAACAAAGCAGGGATTGTATGAATGGCTGGTTACGCCTTTTTGCCTAACTAATGCTCCTGCTACTTTCATGAGATTAATGAATGATGTACTCAGACCTTTTCTTGATGATTTTGTTATTGTGTATCTGGATGACATTCTGATTTTTAGTAAAACGTGGGAAGAACATTTAAAGCATGTTAAATAGATATTAGATGTTTTGAGAAGAGAAAAACTTTATGTTAAACTTTCCAAATGTGAATTTGGCAAAACCTCTCTAAATTATTTGGGTCATATATTAGGGGGAGGAGAATTGAAAATAGATCCCTCTAAAGTGGCAGTCATTGTAAACTGGCCTAAACCCAAGTCTGCTACAAAAGTGAGAAGCTTCTTAAGAGTAGCACAGTATTGGAGGAAGTTCATTTCAAATTTTTCCGCAATTGTAGCTCCCTTACATGCTTTGACAAGATTGAACAAGGTGTTTCAGTGGGGAGGCAAACAGCAGAAAGCCTTCGACACATTGAAAGAAAAGATTAGTATAGCACCTGTACTAGCACTGCCAGATATACAAAGACCATTTGAGATCCAAATTGATGCTAGTGACTATGCCATGGGAGCAGTGTTGACACGGCATGGTAAACCCATATGTTACCATTCTGAGACTTTTAATTCTGCAGTAGTTAACTATCCTACATATGTTAAAGAATTGTATGCATTAGTCCAAAGTGTGAAAAAGTGGAAACATTATTTAATGTGCAAAGAAATAGTAATACATACTGATCATCAGCCACTTCAATACCTACACTCCCAAACTAAATTACAGAAATCAAGACATTACAGATGGATGGGGTTTCTACAACAGTTTCATTTAGTCATCAGATATAAAAAGGGCATACATAACATGGTTGCAGACATGTTATCTAGACCCATTATAAATGCATCTACCATACTTAAGCATAGTTATGTGCTGCATGAAAGCTACATAGAATAGTATGCTCAAGATATGGATTTTAAAGATGTATATGCAACTTTGAGTCAAGGCAAAAGAGTAGAAGAATTGGACTATCATGTGAAGGACCGACTCTTGTATCATTGTGGGAAACTCTACGTTCCACAAACTGAGAGAGAAAAGATAATTAGGGAAACACACACTTATCTGATATTAGGTCACTTTGGGGTAAGTAAAACAGTTGCACAGCTGCAAAGGTTCTGCTATTAACCGAAAATGGATGAGACAGTTTCTAGATATGTAAAAGGGTGTGCTATGTGTGCTAAAAGCAAGCCCAACAATAGAAAACTAGGCTTGTACACTCCCTTGCCAGTTCCTTCTCACCCTTGGGAAAGCATTTCCATGGATTTTGCTGGACTGCCCAAATCTAGAAAAGGTCATGATTATCTATATATTGTTGTGGATAGGTTCAGCAAAATGTGTATTTTGATACCCTGTAGTAAACAGATTACAGCTGAACAAACTGCAAAATTATTCTTTGAACATGTATGGGTTCATTTTGAATTACCCACTTCTATTGTATTTTATCCAGACACCCGATTTGTAGGAAAGTTTTGGTCCAGTCTGTGGAACTAATGGACACAAAATTAATGAAAAGCATAGCTTTTCATCCACAAACAGATGGCCAGACAGAAGTAGTTAACAGGACAGTGATCCAATTACTGAGAGGATATTGCAGCAAACATCCTAAGCTTTGGGATAAGCACTTGTGCTATGTGCAGTATGCTTACAATAGAGCCAAACACTCTTCTACACAGAGATCTCCTTTTGAGACCTGTTTAGGTTTCATACCAAGGTCTCCCTTGGATTTTGTCTTTGGTAAAGATACCATGGTTGATGAACACAGCGATGTGGACAAGACAACTAGGTTCATTGAACAGATCCAGGAAATCCACCAAGCAGTACAGGAACAGCTGGAAAAGAGCCAAGCCAAGTACAAGGCTAGGCATGATAAGCATCAGATGGAGCACAGTTTTCAAGCTGGAGACCAAGTCTGGCTTTATATCAGCAAGGACAGGATGCAAGGTGAAGGTAAAAAGCTAAAACCTATTAGGTATGGACCCTTCAGGATACTTGAGAAGATTGGTGAGAATTATTTTCACCTTGATCTACCAGCTTACATGCACATCTACTCAGTCATAAATGCAAACTGTTTGAGGTGGTTTGAACCTTCAATGGTTGAGGACCTTGAAGAGCAGAGTCAATTACCTTCTGTTGATGACCTGCTACCTAAATATCTTAATGAGTTACAGGAAGATACAGTGCTGGACAGGAAGGTAAGGACAACATACTTCAGGATTGGGCTTAAGGGTTCGAAGCCGAGCAGTTTGAAGTGGATTGAGATTGGACAATTGAGATAGCAGTTTCCTCACTTAGTCAATGCTTGAAGAAAACCAACCTTTTGTGGTCCAAAAGCTTTTTCAGTGAGAAGGTCGTGATCCGAATCGGATCCACAAAAGACTGTCAAATACCTTGACTGTATCGAGTTGAACAAATCCTTGAAAATTCCAAAACAGTGATCAAAAAATGCCTTGAACCTGTGGCAATGGCCGCCAACGTGGAATGGTGAGGACCTCGGTCAAAGCATGCTGACCGAGGCCCATGGAGAGTGCGCAAGAGGTCAAAGCAACCCCTGGGAGCCCCAGATTGGGAAAAGGAGGTGATTTTGATGCGCGATTAGTGCTAATCGCGCATCACTGGGAAAACAAGGCTAAAATGGAAAATCCTTAAGCACTCGGTCACGTTGGGGGCTGGAGAACTGCGGGCGGAGAAACAAAAAGCGCTAAAGGACAAAGGTGGGACCCACGCTCTCGAAAACCGGTGGTATCGATCGGGGTGCCCTTGAACGGTAAGAGCTTTTGGAGGAGAGCGGAGAAATCCCACTCAGCGATCAATGCGTGGCAGCGGAGGTGAGAGAAAATCGTCGTGATTACACGCTATCGGTCGAGCAAGTCAACCGCACTCGACGTGCGTATGACGTTGGATCTAGAGGAGCCCAGATTGAACGACTGAGATTGCGCCCGATGGAGGAAGCGGAATCGACAGGGGATTAAGCCGCATTCTAAAGGGATTTGGATTCCGTTTTACCACCACGGTGGAGAAAGAATGCATCCACGACGTAACGGAAGAAACGAACCGACGAAGCATGTTGGCACCAGTTAGATGGAGACACGTGGCCACTTCCCGAGCGTTCATGCTGACGCCGAATAGAGAACTCCAAGTGAAACTGCAGAAGGTAATCGACACAGGCGGGAGAGGAACTGAACAGACATAGGGATCGAATGGCTAAAGCCATGAATAGAGACAATTGGAAAAAAAAAAAAAAAAGAGGAGGATTGAGAGGAGTCTGAGCGACCAAGAGAGACAGTGAACAGTGTACCTGAGAGGAGGACTGAACACAGAGAACAGTAAATCCAAGCAGAGGAGAAAGAATACCGAGCTGACCACAAGCACCATCGAGCACCAGAGAGCTTGAAGATTCAAGCCTTCCCATAGAGGAATCTGTCCAGACTGAGCATCACATTTGGCTCTTTCCACTGTAGACCGAGGGTCACAGAGCTGGTAGGAAGAAAAAGAGTCCGTGAGCTCTGAGTGGCTTGGGGAATCCAAGAACCACCCTACCTAGCAAAATCTGCTTCAGGAGAACTCACATTGAGTCCCTATATTGTAATTTCTCTACTGTAAGATACAATAAAACAAGGCCACCACTGAAGCTGGACCGAAGACATAGCCTTGGAGAATAGGGTGAACTCCTTATTAAAAATTGTCTGTGCCTTTGTGTTGCTTACTGTATTTCTCTACTGTCTCTCCACTTATTTTCTATGTATTAGCAATCTAATCGATCCGTTGTTTCAATAACACAGAACACACACACCATCACATGAGTCTGTAATACCTTTTGTTTAATAAATCTTCAACTGAGGTCACTCATAGGGTGATTATCAGATCACCCATACATCTCTTATTGTTCGTCACTTTGGTGTAGGAAAAACAATTTCTCAATTACAAAGGTATTGTTATTGGCCTCGTATGGATGAAATTGTATCAAGATATGTAAAAGGATGTTTTATGTGTGCTACTAGCAAGCCAAGCAATAGGAAATTGGATGTGTACACTCCACTTCCTATCCCTTCTTGTCCTTGGGAAATTATTTCAACGGATTTTGTTAGGGGACTACCACTATCTAGGAAATGTCATGATTATTTATATATTTTAATGGATTGTTTCAGTAAAAATCTCAAACCAATCAGATATGGTCCTTTCAAAATCTTGGAGAAGATTGGTAACAACGCTTTCTGATTAGATTTTCCACCTTACATGCAAATTTACTGTGTTGTGAATGTGGAAAATATGAGATTCTATGAGCCTCCTATGATTGTTGATCAAGAAGAGAATGTTTAGATTCCAACTATATAATATTTTTCTCCTGAATATTTAAATGAGTTACAGGAAGACTCAATTCTTGATAAGAGGATAAGAACTTCACGCAGAGGCAATGTGGAGTATCTTTGTGTGGGGCTCAAAGGTACCAATCCAAGAAAATAAAGGTAGATAGAGATCGAGAAAGTGAGGGAGTTGTACCCTCACTTGTTGAGTAAAAAAATAGACTTTTGGTGGTCAAAAAACTTCCAGTGGGGAGGAGTGATCTAGGGGATAAAAAATATGCTCAAAAATGAAAGTGCTCAAAATCTCCCAAAGCTAGCGCCAAATCATAGATCTAATTGTTTTGATTCCAGCATTAATTCTTGATTCATCTCAATCTGACAATGTATGAGGAAGTTATCGCATTTTGAAGTTTTTAGCAAACAACTAAAAAGTCAAATGCAAAGTTGACTATGCAGACTATATGTTGACGTCAGCAAGGTGATTGGGTTGTACAAGCTAGTAGATGGGCCAATCCTAAGGGGACACTTGGCACATATATATTGTTGGACAGGTTTTGTGGTTGGGCCAATCATAGGCCACCACGTGGTCCAATCAGAGGATGCTAGGTGGCCCTATGGGAGGCTGCCACATGACCCTATGGGAGGCTACCACATGGCCCTTGGAATTTGTGCAATTTTTTGTTTAATCAAATGACCACCTCCAACGGGATCAAAACCAAGACCTCCAACCAAAAAACCAATTGCCTAACCAACTGATCTATCATGTCACTTGCTAATACATAGTGACCAAATTATATTTATTATGGATGAGCACGACGGTTGGAGAGAAGGCCGGTTCGACGAGTGTGCCCAACTGACCCAACCATAGGTTTTATGGTCTAAAATGTGACCATCGGTGGAGCAAGAGTATGGGGACAAGTGCATGGCACCTGCCCATGCCCAATATGCAATGTCCCTAAGCCATATAACAACTCATAGAACCAGCGACGGAGGAATTGGATATGGGCATGGAGGTTGGGCCAATGACCCACGATTATGTTGAATGAATGCATTTGTTAGTGGAAAGAACGAAGGGCTTGGTGTGTGTGACATATCGCCCACACCCATGGCCTAAGGCCATGTGCTATCATGTGGAAACCAAGGGAATAAGGTTCGATGGGGTTGGAGTGCCATTAAAAAATTTTGTTTTAATATTTAATACAACAAAACCAACCACTGCCGATAATGGAGGATCGAATCTGTGACTTGCGGGATACTAACTAGCAGGCCCACCAATTGGTTTATCACAATTTTGTTGCCCAATTTATAGAGGAAATTGATTTTGTAGAGTATTTTATAGGTAGTTTTCGAAAAAGAGGCCTATCTTGGTCATTTTTCAACCTTTTTGAGCCCAAGAAGAGCCTAGATAGGGTTTTTGGGCATTTTGGACGCAGTGGCAGTGTTATTTTTGTAAACTAAGACTTGTATGTTAATGTATTTGATAATTTGATAATATAATAAAAGAGACCACCATTGGAAGCTAAACCTGGAGACGTAGTCTAGGAGGGGTGAACTTTGTTATCAATTTGTTGTGTTTGATGTTGCATATTTGTCCATTTTTAATTTCTTAAATTCTACAAAATTTACTTTGGTTTCTGTACTTTTGCAATCATGGTCCATTTGTTATGAAACCAGCTCACAAAAAGATAGAAAAGATAGATCAACGCCTTAGAATTCAGCCTCTTCGAGGGGGCAACCTCCTTTACATTACACAAATGAACAATTCTTTAATGATACAAATGAAAGGCCTCCTTTCCTATATATAGGAGTTCCTAAGGGGTCAATATACAACTCAGAGCTGACATAACAATAATAATGTAAGGGAACAATAATAACAATATTGGGCTTCTATGGGGCACAATAGTAACAATATGGGGACTACATGGGTACAACGATATAATAAGGGGGTTGTACTATTAACAATAAGGGGTTACACTAGTAGTATAGGGGCCTAACATGCCCCTCTCCTTCAAAAAGTGTTGTCCTCAACGCTTGAGTAGTTATTGATGCTTCCGTATAAAGTTCTTGTCCTCCCATGTGGAATCTCAGTACGTAAGTTCTTCCACTTGATGAGATACTCTGAAATTGATCGATTTCGTAGCTGTTGGGTTCTTGTTTCTGTGACTGCTTCAGGTTCCAATATGATTTTTCCTTCCTCTTCAAGTTCTAGCCATATTGTTTGAATTGGGATCTTTTGCAAATTTTGAATAAGTGGCCACACTTCTTCATCCCTCTTCCATTCATCCCTTGCTTCATTTATCCAATCTGGTTGGATAATAGAAATAGCACAAAACAATGCTTCCACATCCTCATTCTTTCTTGAGAGTGCATCTACAACAAAATTTTGCTTCCCTTTTCTATCAATGATGTCAAAGTCATAATCCAACATATTTGTGACCCATTTTTTCTGTTCTTCTAAAGATAACATTTGTTCTAAAAAGTATTTAAGGCTATCATGATCCATTTTTACCTTGAAATGTCTTCCCACTGGGTAAGGTCACCATTTCTTAAGTGCATGTAGTATTGCCAACATTTCCTTCTCATAAATAGCTTGCTTGAGATGTAGCCGTAAAAATACCCAATCACCTACATCAAAACATTTTTCACTGAGATGTTGATCTACATGTTTTTTCATTCAATTCTGCACCAAAGTGGCGTTATCCTTTAAAAGTTGGGGAACTTGTTGTTGATGCTCGATGTGATTTTTCATTGCTTAAACCTTTTTCTTCTTGATATGTCCTTCTACCTTTAGAGTTTGAAGAGTGGTAATTTCTTCCAATGCTTTATAATATATGATCAGATTCATTTCTTGATGCTCGATGCGATATTTCACTTCTTGAGCATTTTACTTCTTGATATGTCCTTCTATCTTGATAGTTTGAGGAGTGGTAATTCCGGCCAATGCATTACAAGATATGGTTGGATTCATTTCTTCTTTCTCAATGTGATCTTTCACTTCTTGAACTTTTTTCTTCTTGATATGTCCTTCTATCTTGAGAGTATGAGGAGTGGTAATTCTTGCCAATGCTTTACAAGATATGGTCGAATTCATTTCTTCTTTTTTTGGGGTTGGTTCCTGGTGTATATCCTCTTCTTTTGATGTTTCTTGATCCTTTTCTTCCT
The DNA here is from genome assembly GCA_000404065.3 of Pinus taeda. Lineage (NCBI taxonomy): Eukaryota > Viridiplantae > Streptophyta > Pinopsida > Pinales > Pinaceae > Pinus > Pinus taeda. The sequence goes on from APFE030571871.1 coordinate 143,099, forward strand.
CCTCTTCATAAGCTATGTAAAATAATTTCTTCTTAGCACACTTATCACCTTTAGTGCATTTGCTATCATAATTGTAACAAAGCCCTTTTTCTCTTTTTTCTTCCAATTGTCATGGTGTCACCCTTGTAGGTTGTGGAAGGCTAGGAGAAACAACACTTCCATGGTTATAGTTGTGAGGGGTAGAATTCATTGTTTCCATAATTTTTCTTTCCACTTTTCTTGCCAACCTGAATGCCTTCTCCAATGAATCAGGTTCCCAAAGATGAACCTTGTGGTGAATGTTATCCTTTAAAGTCCCTATGGAGATATCAATCCTCTGCTTCTCTAGAATATCATTTTCCCTTATATTCAATTTTTGAAAGTCCTCAATGTGCTCTTCCATTGAACACTTTTGTTTGAGATTTATCAATTGGCTAAAGAATGTGTTTCTCTTTGTATCCTCATAATGTGCTATCATTTCCTCCATGAAAATTGACCACGTGACAAATGGTTTACGAGAACAAAGCCCTTTATACTATAAAAAATGATTCAGTTCTAAATAATTAGATGCAATACATACCTTTTGTAACAGTGGTACACCATGTAGATCAAAATGTTTCTCCATCTGTAGTATCCAATCTACCGGATCCTTGCCATCAAACTTCCTCATCTCGCTTTTTCTTGATTTTACGAGCTCGATCTTGAAACAACTGTAACTCTGTACTTTCAGATCCTTAAGTTCTAAAATTCTGACATGCAGTAGCCCTCTGCGTCCTCTTTCCAATGCCACCGGCCTGATTGAATTTAGATTCTCCAAGGAAAATTTATGCACAATCCCCCAAGATGACCTGATTATAGACCTTTCCAGAAGAGCGAACTTGTATGAGGTGCCACATGTCACTGTTTTGACCTTAGTATCTGAAAACTATATACAAGGAACTACAGTCCGTCCTCTTTCTACAACATCTTATTAAATTTCAATATGATGCTCAAAACAAAAGTTATGATGATTTTCCCCAGGTCAACTGTTTGGAATGAAATTTGGGAGTTTGCAAAAAGGCCAACTTCCTTAGATCATATCTCCGCCAACATAGAGTGAAAAGCTCTGAAATTCAGATCCAAGGTTCATAACCATTTCCGCTCAAATGGGTTTTTGTTTTAGCATCTGAAACGTCGCAAAAAAAAAAAAGTTGTAGAACAAATTCCACGATGACCTGTATGGAGCAACGAAACCCTAGAATTCAAAGCTCTGATACCAAATGTTATGAAACCATCTCATAAAAAGATAGAAAAGATAGATCAACGCCTTAGGATTTAGCCTCTTCAAGGGGGCAACCTCCTTTACATTTAACAAATGAACCATTCTTGGATGATACAAATGACAAGACCTCCTTTCTATATATAGGAGTCTAAGGGGTCATAATATAATCAAAGCCGACATAACAATAATAATGTAAGGGCACAATAATAACAATAGTGGGCTTTTATGGGGTATAATAATAACAATATG
>APFE030571873.1:0-16904 GCA_000404065.3 Pinus taeda
CCATTAATTGCTTTCCTTTATCTGCAGTGTGAGTAGAAACAAGAGAACAAGTGCTGAAGGTTCCTGCTCACAGGAATATGGTCTTGATCTCTTAAGTTTATAGTGTGATTAGGTGTCAGGCATCAGGTGCTGAAGTTCCTCACTAAGGAATAGGGTCCTGTTCCTGCTGTGGTTGATTGATTTCTTTCCTTGCAGATTGATTTTCCTTTATTTGAATTGTAACTGCAATAGAGGGATTATCTCCGTATAACTTAATTGACTTCAGCTTTCATTAAATAGAGTGTGAACCAGTAGATTGGTGAGATTAATAACTGTGTGTTCTTTCTTTTAATACAACATTGCTTCTGCTTTTGAAATCGAGCATATCCAGTGCGAGACTACCTTTGAAATAAAAAGACCTCCTCGGGTTGACAATTTATGTGGCGCTTGAATTGTGGAAACAATTAAAGCGGCCAACACCTGATATAGTTGGATCTTCTGTTGATGAGTGTTCTTGATATATGTTTCCATGATCTGATCAATTGTGGCATGTTCCATGCAGTCTGGGTTTTTCTCTATTGGTGTGAGATGTTCTACAATGTTTGATGTGTCTAGTAATGATGGAAAGTATAGTTGAAGGCAACCCACATTGAACACTGGGTGCAGGCCAAGGAATGGGGAATGTTGAACTCAAAATCATTGTCTCCCACAAACTTATTTATTGCGTATGTCCCATATAGGAGCGGTAGAAGCTTGCGGTGGGCCCCAGTGAGAGGATCCTACTACATATGTAACCAAGTTTTGTCTCCCACCTAGAACTCGTGTGGCACCCGATGCTTATCATGACGTAGTTGTACATAGAATTCATTGTGTCCAATATGTCATGGACCTTTTGGTGGATGTTCTAAATGTTCTTAAAAAATTTGTTTTCCCTATCATCTTCGCCTTGGACATTAGCTGAATCTTCCTGAGTAGCTGCAAATAGTATGGCCACATTAATGGGACGTAGTAGTTGGAATCCCAATCACACCTCAAAGGGGTTGTAGTTAGTTGGGATATGGAGAGATATGTTGTAACAATGTTGGGCTTAGGGGATGCTTTGATACCTTATGAGTGGATTCTTAGAGTTTTACATGTGTAGAATCTACATGATAATCTTGCTGACGACCTCTATTTCGCATCAGTTTGGGGGTGGAAAGTCATGGACTTAGTGAGGTTGGTATCCAACATCGACCAAACACTTTTCCAAAACGCACTCAGGAACATGCTATCCCAATTTGAGATAATTGACCATGGAATCCCAAAGTCTACCCACACTCGTTCAAAGAATAGCTTAGCAGTGGATTTTGTTGTGACACTTTTCTTGTAGGCCGCCAGAATGGCCATCTTAGAGAATCTAATGTAGTCATTGTCATGCTTGGTAGAAGGAAGGCCCAACATGTAATCAATGGATATGGATTCCCAAGGTCGAATAGGAGTAGGAAGAGGAGTATATACACCTTGCTTCTTAATGGTCAGTTTGAAATTAACATGGGCAGTGTAGGATCTGATGTACTTCCCAACATCTTGTTGAAGGCCAAACCAATAAGAATATTTTTGCAACATTGACACTAGTTTCTCTACTCTAAAATTCTCAGTGACTCGACTATAGTGCGCCTCACAAATCATCTTGGAACACTCACTTCAAGGAACATAAAGGTGTCCCAAGTGGCATAACAATGCACCCTAGAGGTGAAAATCAAGAACTTTCTTGCCTTCGAGGAGCATCCGGTATGTGTTAATGAATTGTAGATCATCCACTGTGAAGTATGGTGTCCACAAAAGTATAGCGCACTGGTCAGTGTTGTGACCAATGGTTGGTTGAGGCAGACTTCAACATTATTGGTGTTTCCCCTCTTTTAATTAATGTTCAAATGTAATTGTTTTACATATATGAACTGTTTCTAATGGCGACCGTCTTGTAATCTTCCTTGTCTGTGTATGAACTGCAAGGATTATGGTCTGTGTGGACGATTGTTTCCTTCCCTAGAATGTAATGCTTCCACTGTTAGCAGACCTGTCGGGTGTGGAGCCTAATTATGTTCTTTATTCAGAGGTATTGTCGCATTAGACCCTAGTTTTTAATGTGGCGGAAACACTGCTCGTAAATGTGTGTTGCCAAGGGGTTCAAGGAGGGTAGAGGATCAGGGGAAACACCCCCAAAGCTAAAAATAGATGTAAAATTGCCATGTAAAATGTTGTAATTTTGTAGTCAATCTAGCCCATTCATTAGGAAGAAATATGATGGTAGAAGTTATGTTTAATTTAGGGGTTTCCTCCCTAGAAGGCAACACCTTGCTATATATGAGGGAATTGTATTGCAAATATGTAGACCTAGATTCTTAGAGAGAAAGAGAGAGGAGATTGTGTGAAAGAGAAGAGGTAATTATATAGAATTTGTTGTGGGTTGTATCTCTTCATTTTTCTATATAGTATAAAAGGAAGGATTGGTTGTTTCTCCATGAACGTAGCCCAAATTGGGTGAACCACATATATCTGTGTCTTTCTTGTCTTACGCATTTTCTATGTTCATATTTTTGCAATATTTTATGTGTTCCTTTGCTTTATAATATATAATTTTCTAACAAGGTTCGCACAATGGAATACATCTCTTTTTCATAGGCAAGATACTTTCAGAATGCGTTTAAAAGTGTCTAAATGTGATCTGCCACTTGACGCCCCTCTTGAATAAGAATTGCACCAATAGCATAGTCACAGGCCTCCATCTCAATCTCAAATGGTTACTGAAAGTCTAGTAATGTAAGCACTGGTGTAGAGGAGAGACAATGCTTCAACTCAGCAAAATCCTTCTGTTTGGATTCAGACCAAAAGAAATTTCCTTTCGCTCCACCCTTGGTGACTTGACTCAAAGGCCAAGTGATATGACATAACCCCAACATGAACCTGTGGTAGAAATTGGCAAGACCATGAGAACTGCAAAGCTATATTAGAGTGTTTGGAGTTGGCCAATCACAAATAACTTCTATCTTTCTTGGGTCGACATGCACATGAGACTCATCAATTATGTACCCTAGATATTGAACTTAGTTTATATGAAAAGTGAATTTCTCCATATTAGAACACTATTTATGTTGTTGTAGGGTTTGGAGGACCTGTTGAATATGGTGGAGGCATTCTTCCCAACTCTAGTTGAAGATGAGGATTTCCTATAAATAGACTACCGTGAATGAGTTTTGAAGGGTCGCAAGATGTCATACATGAGCCTCATGAAGGTTGCAGGGTCATTTTTCAATCAGAAACACATGACCATCCATTTGAAAATTCCCTCCTTGGATTTTAAGGTAGCCTTCCACACATCGAAGGGTTTGATTGGTACCTGGAGATAACCAGACTTGAATTCAAAGTTTCTAATCTATTTGGCCTCCTTGAGCTGGTCCATAAGGTCATAAAGATGTGGGATTGAATACCTATTTTGGATAGATAATCAATACAGAGTCTTGAGGTCCTGTCCTTCTTCTGTACCAACACGATTGGGCTCCCACATGGGGATGAACCTAGCCTGCTGTTCCCTTTTTGCAACAACTCCTGAATCTGCCTCTTGATTTCATCATTCTCTAGAAAAAAGCAATGATAGATCGACCCGTTGGGTAGCCACTTGCCTGAGGTCAGATCGATGGAGTGCTTTACCTGTCAGTGTAGGGGTACCCTTGTGGGTGAGGTGAATATATCTAAGTACTACTCCATGTCCTTGTATATCTATTGTTTTCTTGCGCAGGAGCCCTGTCTGGAGGTCACAGATGTGGCCACAACCTTCTTCTTTCCATGAGGACAAATCATAAGGAAGAGAAATTTGTCTGTCTAGAAAATTATCTTATTGCATTGCTTCACAAAGATCAAAGAGATGGCAGTAGGCACTGCTACCTCCGATATCATAAACAACTTGTTTCCCAAATAAATAATAATAGTTTGAGGCTTAGAATCATACATAACACGATGCTTCCACAAGTTTGGTTGACCTAATAATACATCACAAAATTCAAGAGGAGCAACATCACACAATACCTCATCTACAAAGAGCTTGATGATGTAGGGAAGGCGACACTACTAGCTGACGCAGAGATCATGTCCTTGCTGAATCCACCCGATGGTGTAAAACTATGGGTATGGTGTCATCGGTAGGCCCAACTGCTTCACGATAGCTTTTGAAATGAGGTTCTTTTTGCTTTTGCTATCAACAATGAAATTTGGTGGATAACCCTTCACCCACATTTGTGAGTGGAAGAGTCACTCCCCCTCCTCTAGATATTTGGGATTAGTCTTCTAGAGCTTGGTGGTGGCAATAATGGCACTGGGATATAAATCAATACTCTACTTCCCTTTGCTTTTCACGTTGTTGGGTTCTCGGTCAGATTCATAGCATGCATCTGATTTGGAAGTTTTCAGTACAGACACCAATGACTGCTTGGTTCGATACTCACTTGTGTTGTGAGTGGGGCTCTTTTTGAACTCACATAATTCCCTTGTGTCCTTATTTGTCTTTCTGGTGTTGTTATTTGTTTTCAGCTTCAACAAGTTGTCCTAGGTCACCCCACCTAGGATTTTTCCTTTGTTTTGCAGTTTGGGAGTGCCTTTCCTTTGCTTTGGATTCAGAAATCCAAAGTCTCGCTTCTTTTGTTTAAATTTCTACTCGATCTTGATAGTGTATCGATAGGAAACGCTAAGCGAGGAGATGTATACGAAATACATCTCGTCATGGATGTACTTATGTAGACAACCATGGTACTTGAGTATCAAATTCCATTTTGATACCCAACTTCGTATGAAGGGTATGAAAACTATTTGTGAACTGTGTCACGTCTTGGTCCCTTCCCTGCCGTAGCATGGTCCACTTTATGTATTTATCTTCATAGCACCCAATAGGGTAATATTGTTCCTTAATGGCGTCTCAGAAAGAATTCCAAGTGGGCGTAGCTAAAAACAATGAGAATTCCATATTCTCCTTCTATTCATTGTACGTTTCCCAACAATCCTTGACATGGGGGGTGACTTTGAGGAGTGAAAGTAATATTTTCCCGATTGGAAAAGTCATGAACCTAAAACTATCCTTCCAATAGATTTAGTCATCTCTCTATGGTGTCTACATCTACCTAGCCTTAAAAAATGGGAATGTTAAAGCTGACTTGAACCTTAAAGGGAGTGGTGCCTCTAGAGTGGCTTTTGGATGAAGATGTATTCCCTGTGGGTAGCTACCGAAGGATCTAGGAAAAGTTATCCATCATCACGTTCCTTTGTCACTCGAGGGTTGCCTTAAGAAATATTTTGAAAGGATATCCTACTCCCTTTTCCTTATTTTGTTCCACCATAGGAGGTTGTCGGGGTTTGTGAGGTTGGTCTTGCAAAGGTTCAACCATTTCGAGCCCTAACTCCTTACACCCTGAGCTCGTTGGGGACATGCAAAGAAAAATTGAGAAATAGAAGACTGCTCTGATACCACTGGTCCAGAGTTATACAAGAATGCAAAAAAATACATATAGAAACATAAAAACCAAGATGCAGCAGAAATAAAACTTCATTTCATTAATATCAAAGAACTGAAATATGCTTACATGCATAATGGAAATAAACTAGCTCGGGTGATGGTATCTTATCTATGAGAAGAGATGTGGTAGCTACATGTCTCTTAACTATGTTACAATGAGGCTGAGTGGCTTTTAATCATTGAAAAACAATGAGAAACCCTAAACATCCAAAAACCTAATCCTAGGAGATGAAGTGCCAAAAGCTTGTGGGTCCCGTTGGGGTAAGTTGGAATGTCAACTTCACAGGTTTGTAACTTTGGAGTATGATATCTGTTTGGCTATCATAACACCTAGTTTCAAATATCTCAAAGAAAAGGCCAAAAAGAAACTCTTATTTATTGAGGCACTTTTCAAGTCTCTCTGTTTTCTCTAAAAGCATCTTTTAGTCCCTCAAAACTCCTTCGGAAGTTTAGAACCATGAAAACTCCCAAAAATATTAAGTTGTGCTACTATTAAGGAAACCAAAAATAAACAATAGTGTGGGGTCCAAGTGGAATAGGCAAGTGGCCACCATTATCCAGCTATATCACCCACCCTACTGAAAACTCTAAGAACTTAATATTTTGTAGCTCCCTACATATATCCTCATGAGGTTTTCTATGATATTATCCCTTATATGCTTCTAGGTTTCTTTACTCATAATGAGGTTTTTCTTCCTAACTATTAGCTATCGACGACCCTTTTAGTGTTTTCATGATTTCTTCTAGTGAGAGCATTATAAGGGCTAGCTGAGGTGTCACAAAAATTGGTGTTGTAAACAGTGCTGGTGGCGACAACATTGCTATCATTTGGCCTCAAATTCAATGTCTCTACCATCATAACTTTTTTATGGTTACATATAATAATGATGAGTACCTAATGTGAAAACTTAGTTACGTTTCGATATGGCTTCTTACTATTTAACTAGGTACCATATTTATATATGTAGGACATAAATATTGGTTATTCCTCTTAATTGCATATATCTATGAGTTTGTAGTATGTAACACAAAATATTTTTATCTCTTTCATCCGTCTAGCTTAGGGACTCAAGCATATTTACATATGTATTAAATGATCGTGGATGCAATTATGCCTTACCCTGGCACATGAGTTATATGTATATATTTGTGGGTCTATTGCACTTATCATATATATGTAATTGTGGTTTTATTATACTACCATCTTCCATCCATGTATAGCTTAAGTTAAACATGGTGCTCCACCTCCTTGGCATACAGTTTAACGTAGGCCCTAACAATGTCCTCCTTATGAATGTTCACTTGGTTAAGGAATCACCCCACCCCAAGCTTTGAACTTTGGATATTCCACGTATTATCCCTTTATGTTGATGACTGTTGTGGGTCTATTATATTAATGCTGGGACATAACTTTACCACAAAGCTGCATCATATTCGTTTAGACAACCGTTGACACATGGCTTTCACGTGGTCGAGTAGGTGGGTAAAATCGCGAATGGTTGTGATCGTTTCGAACAATCAAATGACACTTATGTTGTTAGGGTTTCCTTTTGGAAAATAGGGTCTTTTCCCTTGCTCTTTTTCATTTCACATGGTTTTCTAGTTTGGATTCCATTTGACTTTACTATGACAGTTATGGCCATTCGAATTGCCCTTGCCGGCTCTTATGTTAATCCAAGTGTGATTTTATTTTCTTTCCATGTTGTTGTTATCCTCCCTGAGGAGATTTGGTACCCCACGACTTAATTTTGGTAAGAAGCAGAGATTAGGTTCCAAGTTCTTGAATGAGAAATGCCACCTCATTCTTTCGTTGTAGCATTCTTGGTTTATGTGGTCTAACCAGCTATCATATTTCTTTTCCAAGTTTGAAAAATGAGGAATTTCATTATAGTATTCCAAAATTTCTGCCCCTTTAACTTGACACGACTTACAATGGATTTTTTGCTAAGACCAACTCTTCCACTTATTCTAGGGTAAAATTCTTATAACCCTATGTAGAATATCTATAATTTATTGTTAAAATAATTGTGTCATGATTGATTCCTCTATGCTCAGGTCTTTACAAGGAAATCTTGTTTCCAATGGCCATTGTCCAAGTAAATTCCCCCCTCCTCCCATTTTTTGGAGAGAGTTTTAAGTGTGAAACCAAATTCATGAATCACATGCAGGATTCTAGATCCTTCTACACCATCATTAGTTTCTAGATCTCTAGGATTCTAGATCCTTCTACACCGCCATTAATTTCTAGATCTCCATCTAAATCTCATACAGGATTCTAGATCCTTCTTCTGCCTCTATAAATTTGTAATTTCTCTAGCCAGGGATTGCAAGCCAACGTCCAAGCCTGTTATGTATTTCTCGGTGGTGGGTTATCATAAACCCTCTCGAAGTTTCCCAACCTTGTGACAGTGACTCGGGTGGGGTAGGGGATAGGTTTAGTTTAACATTGTTGTAACCTCACTAGAGTTAAGCAATAAAACAAATAAATTAAATGGAAATAACTTTGGAAGTTGTTGTACAAATAAAATACTAACATTTAAACCAAAACCTTTTTATTAGAAGTAACCCTTGCATCTGGTATATATAGTGGCATTTATGATTTGTAAACTACCATGGATATTCCACTAGTCAATTCGTCACAACAAATCTGATAATATTATATTAGAAAAATATGAGATTCTACACTATTGCCATTATATTTAATTTCTAGATCTCTAGATTTTCCTATGATTAGTGCATACATGTGAATATAAATTGTGCAGAAAAGTAGAGAATGAATAAAACAAGATCACACTCACATAAGACAAAAGATATGCTCTCTGGGAAACCCTTTTGGGAGAAAACCTAGCTGGAAGGTGAAGTCGCTTCGCTCACTTTCTCTATCTAGAAATATGGCTATAGATACAAAGAAGTAATGTTTGTGGCCCATTGGCTACTAAAATGCATAGATCCTCTCTTTGTTCTCTACCTCCTATCTCTTCTATCTATCTTTACTCACCTATGGAACAAAATTCTCTCGAAAGAATGGAATGCCTCTTCCTCCTAATGGCCCAGTTATAACACAACCTGATAGCCTACTAGTGGTTAAGTTTGACTATATAAACTCTTAACTAGAGTTACAAAATAGACCCTTCTAGAGTATTTTACATCACAAACACGTGGCTATCCCTTTTTCCATGGATAATGGGGGCTAGCGTGACATTCTACCGAATTATAGGTGTGAAACCAGGAAGGTCAACTTCTGAGTGGCATAACCTTTTCATACGGACTCCGCTTGACACAACTCTTATGTTGTTGAAAATATTTCTCTGTGTAGAATATCATGAAAAGTTGTGGAGCTAAGATACAAAGTTCTACAAAAAAAAAAACATCATTTGATGCCTCAAAACACTCTTGGAATGTTTCAGACCCCATTTTTCCAAATTGTGTCCCGCCAATAAAAATGGTCCCATGAGCTGATTCCTCCACTTTCCAAATGCATCGAGATGGATGAAAAACAATATAATGATCCAATTTGGATAAATTTAATTGGTAAAGTATATGTAAAAGCATAATTTTGTGTTTAGTAGTCTTTTTGTAGTATACGGTTGTACATCTTAACACGAAAGGAGCGTAGTGCTCCATAAGGAATTATTGGAATTTTAGTTTCTTTATTGTATTACCAATTTTTTGAATGTCTTGGTAGAGGCTAAGATAGTATGCACTTGGTGCATTTATTGGTCATTTGAATGATCAGAGGGAATTAGGTGCTCTACGAGTACTTTTAGAAGTATTGTGTGGATATCTTTAGCGGGAGCTAAGACAATGTGCACGTGGTGTAGTGATTTATCATTTTGATGATTAGAGTGTTGGTTCTCTCTAAGTACTTGTAGAATTAATGTGATTGAAATATCACCTAACATTACAAGATTGATTGATAGTTAAAAATATTTCATTTGATTGAAAATGTTGTGCCTAATATGATTATGTTAGATTTGTTAGTCATATATTATAGAGTGTTTTCCATGGAGTCTAGATGGGTTTCTAAACATTCTTAAAAAACTTGCATAAAAGTGACCATGACTTTCAAGAGTAATGGGTAAGTAATGGTAAGTTGATATAGAGTTTTTTTTTTTTTGTAATGTATCAATTCGAATAATGGCCAAGTGATGGAGAGTAGAATTGTTAGGTACCTATAATACTAGTGATTCCCCCATTATTATTTTCATTGTAGCCTTTATTGTTATTGTTGTGCCCCTATTGTCCCAATATTGTTATTATTGTGCCCCATAGAAGCCCACTATTGTAATTCTTGTTCCCTTATATTATTATGTCGACTTTGCTTATATTGTGACCCCTTAGACTCCTATACATAGAAAGAAGGCTTTGTCATTTTTATCATCCAAGAATTTTTCATTTGTGAAATGTAAAGGTTTTCCCCTAGAAGAGTCTGATTTTTAAAGCCTTGATCTATCTTTTCTTCTATTTTGTGAGTTGGTTGCATAACATTTGGTATCAGAGCTTTGGATTCTAGGGTTTCGCTGCGCCAAACATGTCATCGTGGCATTTTCGCTATAATTTTTTTCTGTGATGTCTCAGAAGCTAAAAAAAAACCCATTTGATTTTAAATCTCTCTAAACCTTGGGTCCAAATTTCCGATCTTGTCTCGCTATATTTTCTAAGATATGATCCAAGAAAGTTAGGGTTTTTGCAAGATCCTGAAATATATATCAAACAAGCGACCTGGGGAAGATCATCATAACGTTATTTCTAAGCATTAGATTGAAATTTCATTAGAAGTTACAGAAATAGGAAACCTATAGTTTTCTATGTATCGGTTTTAGGTCCTAAGGTCGAAACAATGACATGTGGCACTTCGTACAAGTTCTCTCTACTGAACTAGTCTATAATCAGGTCATCGTGGGAGATTTGGAATAACTCTTCCTTGGAGAATCCAATCTTGATTAGACTTGTGGGATTGGAAAGAGGACTTAGAGGGCTAATTCAAGATGAAATTTTAGACCTTGGAGATCCGAAATTATAGAGATACAACGGATTCAATATTGAGATCCTACAAAGTGAAAAAAGGTGTGTAGTTTTTTTTTTGCATAATTTTGGTTTGAAAAATTAGCTTTAAGGAATTCAAAGGGTGTAGTGAAGCATTATTAATTGATGCCCCAAAGAAATAAAATGGAAACACCTAGTAAGAAACCTGAAAACTCTAGCATGACTCATGAATAAGCAGAAGAAATACAACATGATACATCGAAATTATGAGACCAAGTGTAACAAAATTCACTCTCACAAAATGTAGCAGAAGCTGAGATGGATAGTTTAAAGAAAGGCATGGAAGCTAAAATGGATGGTGTGGAAGCTAAGATGAATGGTTTAAAGAAAGGCATGGAAGCTAAGAGGAATGGTATAGAATAAAAACTTAAAGGAAACATGGAAGATTTGAAGATAGATGTGGAAGCTAAGATGGATGGTATAGAAGAAAAACTTAAAGGAAACATGGAATATTTGAAGAAGAATTTGACAAATTTTCTACAAGAAATGCTTACTAATGGCGAAAGGGTGGTAAAGGAAACTCATGAGGAGAACAAAAGAAATGTTAATCATGATTCCATATACTCTAACGGTGGATTAAAGACCCACCATGTTCCAAAGATCGATATGAGGAAGTTTGATGGCAAGGATGTCATAACGTGGATACTACAGATGGAGCAATATTTCGATCTCCATAATGTGAAAAACACACAAAAGGTACGCATTGAAACTTTATATCTGGAACCAAATTAGTTTGTATGGTATCGATGGCTTTGCTCTGATAAAAAAATTGTCACTTGGGCAATTTTTATGGAAGAAATGACAACACATTACAAGGATAAAAAAAGAAACACTTTTTTGAGCCAATTAATAAATCTCAAACAAAAGGGTTCAATGATGGAGCACATTGAGTAATTCCAAAAATTGAATATAAGGGTCAAATGTATTCCAGAGGAGCATAGGATTGATGTGTTTTCCTTTGGGAACCTGATTCATTAGAGAAGGCATTTAGGTTTGCAAGAAAAATGGAAAGAAAAATTATGGCCACAAGGAATCCTACCACTTACAACTATAAAGATGGAAGTGTTGTTACCCCTAGCCTTCCACAACATATGAAGTTGACACCACAACAATTGGAATAAAAAAGAGAAAAATAGCTTTGTTGCAGTTGTGATAACAATACACTAAAGGTCATAAGTTTGCTGAGAATAAATTACTTTACATAGATTGTGAAGAGGAGAAAGAAAATGAACAAGAAACATCAAAAGAAGATGATATACACTAGGAAAAAACCCTAGAGAAAGAAGAAATGAATCCAACCATATCTTGTAATGGATTGGCCGGAATTACCACTCCTCAAACTATCAAGATAGAAGGACATATCAAGAAGAAAAAGGTAATAGTCTTTATTGATTTTGGAAGTACCCAATTTTATTCATTGTAATATAGCCAAGGAATTGGATTGATTCCTATATCTAGCACCAGAGTGTCAAGTGATGGTTGCAAGTGGAGGAACCATAAATTTCTCTGGAAAGTGCCATAATATCAAGCTATCTATTGGACCCCTAGTCCTCTAAGGGTTAGTGTGGAAGTTGAACAACCAAAGGGAGTCCAAGGGACCACTTGGAATATGAAACCAAGGGTCACTCCTATGTATTATAAATGTATATCATGTCAATAATAAATGTACTCCCATGCTTATCATTCATACTTCATTGTTGCCATGTATGTATTTAACATGGTATCAGAGTGAGTGATCTCCTACCGTGCTGAATTGTGTGCCACTTGTTCTTGTGGCTCTCTTGTGCATGCTTATCCTGCAGTTCTGTCAATTTTCCTAATATAGAAAAACTGACATATTTCCCTCATACCCAAGTGCGTAGGTCACAAATTAGTTTTCTATAGTGTAACTCCTATCAGATTTTGCTACCATATTTTGTCCCTCTGTTTTGCATCTTTTGCAGATTGAAACCTCTCTCCGCCTTGAGTGCATTACTGCATGTTGTATTCAACAATAATCTTAATGTTTAAGGAGTTGTATTGTTGCATTGAGATGTTGCTTTGCAAGCTGGTGTGCTCATAAATTCATTGTGTCTGTGTTGGTAAACTCCTCTTACACGCCTCCTCACTACACTATTATTGTCGTGTGTGGTACCGTATGTTTCTGCCATACACAACCCTCCTCCATACATAGTCAACCGGTATCAGAGCATAACCATATTCCACCACTCCCCCACACATAGTCATCCCCTCCTCTACACATAGTCAATAACTCCTCGTGCTGTTGAAGCCACACTGCATTTCGACGAAGCCTGCAGAGGATATCCTAGCATTGTCGGCATTGGATTCATGCTCAGAGATGGTAACAGACTAGAGATAGATATTTTCCTGTCTTCTAGGCTACGACTTGACTAAAAACGTAGCTGAATACAAAAGATCATTCAAGGCCCTTATATTATGATGCATAGAGAGTGTCTGCGACCATCCTAGAGTGACTGTGAGTAGAGTGTTTGAATGTGGTTGCCACCGACTGTTCACCTTTGCTGCTTTGTAGGTCTCAAACTTGGTGCCTCCACCCAAGAAGATAAAACACTTTTCACACCTATTATCATATTACTATGAGTGACCGATCATGCTGTCAATTCAAAATTCAAAATGCCATTCTTCTATGATTGTTGTACCAGCCAACCACAGTGGAGAGATTTGTGTTTAAACCGTGATGAATTTCATTAGAATAATTTAATTTCATTCACCATTTTTTGTTTGAATAATTTGAGACAAATCATTCAGTGCTCACTTGATGTGGAATGACTTTGGCTTCGGCAGTTTTGGTCCTGCATTCGATAAGGTTCTACCGCAAAGTACAATTGGTTTGAGATAACAGGAGGGGCATAAGGAGCCAAGGCTTTCACTTGATTCTGGATGGGACTCCTTCTAGTAGGCATCATTTGAATTTCTAAATGTCCTAGAATTGATCAAGGTTTAAAAGAACTGAGATAATATGGTGTCAGTTTCAATTGAGGCAGATGAAAGATTGGTTTTATGACTCTTGCTTCATGCAGTTTTTCTCATGAAAGTGGAATCAGTGGGCATAGATATTTGATTAATGTTCATCACTTTAATGAGGACCATCGAACAACATATGGTTTAGAGAAATTTCAGTCATAACTAATGAATGGAGAAGATCATCTAATAGATTTATATTCGCATGTACTTCAAATAATTATTTCATTAATTTCAATACTTGCATTTCTATAATTCGGAATGAAGAAAATCAACAAGGGTATTGCCTTATCAATATCCATTTCCTTCGTCATATTATTTTGTGCTTATCAACTTTCCTTGCGTCTCAAACAATTGGAAGGTTGAGTAACAACAATAATTGGCAGTGATATTGTTCGGAGTCTTTATTTTATTCATACTTTCTTCGAAGAAATAAAAAGAGAAAAAAAAGCATGGCTATAAACGATAGAAAAAATGGGAGATCCTCGTAGAGCAGAGCTAGAACTATTTTAAAGGTTTTGAAAGCTCTACAAGGAGCATATTTGGGAAAAGATATTTGTTGGACAAGAAATTCATTTCGCAAAAATGGAGTAAAATTTTGCTCAAGAATTTTTGGTGTTTTGAAATTCTATAAATTAATTTCTTTAGTGATTTGTCAGCTAAGTTGCAACTAGAATTTTTTCCAATTTGTATTTGTTTACCTTTTTTCAAATTTTAGATTAAAGGAATGCTCAAGTTTTCTAAGGAGTGGTTGACAGATTTCTTCAAGGAACTTGACTGATTTTTCCAAGAAGCTTGTTTTATACAAATAAATTGATCTAGTTAGCTTTTTAAAGGACTCAAAGTATCATCAACGCACTTCATTTGTTTAAAAAATGGTTCCAATTGGTGAAATAATTGAGTTACTAGACAATATAATACTCTCTACCATGGATAACACAGTCAAAAATAGCAAGGATTTTCTCACTGATATTCATTATTTACAAGATGTACATGAAAAGATTGATTTTTTAAATCTTGAATCTCAACTTTAGCAAGAGGAGTTACAAAAGTATAGTCATGATTCTGAACTTGTTTCTATTTAGAACAATCTCTTTTCCAGTCAGAAACTAACTCCCATCAACATCCAAAAACTAATCAAGATAGTAAAGTTGAGGTTGATTCAAGAGAAGATGTGAATGTAGATTTAGAATTCCAACCTGTACTTCCCATGATAATCATCAGACCTTGGGAAGAGCTTGTCCACAACAAGCACAGAACTGGTCTTGGATATGACAGTTCACCTTTAACTATTTCAAATTCTATTCCTTTTCCATAGTAGCAACAACAGAATGTTAAATGCCAACATTTTGACCAAGTTGGGCATGTGAAAGATCATTGTTTTGATCTTCATCCATGTAAGCACTGTCATAAACTAGTCATTCTTTAAACATATGCTTCAAAAGAAAATTGCTTGCAAGAACAAAGATTCACCTTGGATGGATCACTTCTTGGAAATTGACCTCAACATCCAAAAAATATATTTTAGTCATATGTTAGAACTTTCTCTAGAGTATTGAATAGTCTTTCATTTGATTTTTCGCCATCTTCTCACCTTGTATCTAACAGGGGGGAAATTGATGGTCATATACAATCTTCAAAGCCACATCAAGTGAGCCTGAGTCACAACCTGCCATACTGGATTCAGAATTTTAGCCAAAGACAAATATGCCCCTTGAGCATGCCTTCAGTGGGTGATGCCTCTTCAAATAATTACGGACACTTCCTCTATCAAAAGACTTCAACTTCTTTCCAATTTTGGAAGAGTTCTAGGAATTTCATTAAGCATTACAGAGTTGGTGGTAATCCTTAAACAATCACAGGTTGAGACCTCCCTTTTTAGGTTGAGGTTCTCCCTTTTATGCGGGGTGAGGCCCCCCTTCCATGGTTGAAGGTTTCCCTCCCCAAAACATCAGGAGCACTTCCTCTAGCAAAAGACCTCAACTTCTTACCAGACCTAGAAGAGTTCTGGGAACTGCACTAATCATTTCAGTGTTGGTGGTCATCCTTAAACCACCTCCCTTGATACCAACATTTTAGAGAGCACATTCAACCTAGTGCTGCCATGCATTTTTGCACGTTTTGTATTACAACTCTCTTCTTGGACTCATACATAACCCTTTGGACTAGGGGGGGGAATGTTGGACACCTAATCCTCTAATGGTTGGTGTGGAAGTTGAACATCCAGAGGGAGTCCAAGCTACCACTTGGAATATGAAACCAAGGGTCACTCCTATGTATTATAAATGTATATCATGTCAATAATAGATGTACTCTCATGCTTATCATTCATACTCTGTTTCTACCATGTATGCGTTTAACACCATCTATGGGAGAATATGTATGTAACAGCCCAATGCTTTCCATTCCAATGGGTGGTGCTGATGATGTACTAAGAGTCCAATGGCTACAATCCTTGGGTACAATAGCTTTTTATTTTCAAGAAAATTTCATGAAATTTTCTTCGGAAGGAAAGGAAGTTGAATTAAGGGGTATCACATGGAAACCAGGAAAAATAATTAGCTCTAACATAATGAAAATTCTTCTAAAGAAAGAACAACGAGGTGTAATTTCACAAGTATGTTCGCTAAAGGTTACCACATTGAAATAATCTATTTCTCCATATCTCCAAAAAGCCTTAGACAATCATTCCAAGGTATTTGAGACTCCCAAAGGCCTCCCACCTGTTCGTGATGATGATCATGTTATTCATTTGATTCCAGGAAGTGTTCCTCCAAACATCAGACCTTACGGATATCCCTATTCCCAAACGAGTGAAAATAAACATATTGTTGCAGAAATGCTAGAGGTTGGTATAATTCAACCTAGTCAAAGTTCTTTCTTTGATCCAGTAGTATTGGTGCACAAGAAAGATGGTTCATGGCACATGTGTCTAGATTATAGGGAGCTCAACAAGATCACTACTAAAGATAAATTTCACATTCTTGTCATTAACGAAATGTTGGATGAATTCCATGGATCAATTTACTTCACCAATTTGGATCTTCATTCATGATATCATCAAATCAAAATGAAGATTAAAGATATTCCAAAAACAACATTTATAACTCATGAGGGTCATTATGAATGTTTAGCCATGCCTTTTGGCCTTACCAATGCACCTTCTACATTCCAAGGTTTGATGAATTCCATTTTCAAACCCTTCCTTAGAAAATTTGCATTAGTATTTTTTGATGATATACTAATCTCAAACAAGTATTGGAAGGATCATGTTCAACATTTTGAGAAGGTGCTCAAACTATTGGAGGAGAAACAATTATATGCAAAAAGCTCCAAATGTTTCTTTGGAGTACAAGAG
>APFE030571874.1:1372-12167 GCA_000404065.3 Pinus taeda
AGAACCTAGTGAAACTTCAAAAGAAAGCAGAGAAATCATTACACCAGAAGCTGATTTAGATGATGGCATAATCAAAACAAAACAAAATGCCATTCGACAGAATTTGACAAAGAGAAACTTAATTGATGGTGGTCATACATTTCAGTTAAATGTCAGCCAAACCTATAAGGCAAGTGAAGGAGAATACCAATATCAAATCAGAAAGCCACATCATCTGCATGTTCACAACTTGAAGACATTGATGAGGTACAATCCATATGCTCATGTGGTTAGTTATGTGCTTCTTGTTGATCCACTTCAAGTTCCCAACAAAGAAGCATTTGATAAGTCAAAATGTTTTGAATACAATTATTATGTGCTTGGGGGGGACCATTCTGTTGAAGCTCAAAGACAATTGATGGAGGAATATCCTAATAACCCACGTTTTGAAACAATGAAATGTGTCGTTTATGCTGGTTTAAATGAAACAGAAGCAAAGTTAGTGGCATTGGATCATAATTCAGATAATGAATATAGGATGTCTATGACTTTGATCCAAAAGGTTAGATTTATTCATAGTGAATTCCTAGAAAAATGTGGCGGGGATAAGATAAATATTACTGCAGATTTCCGAAAGGAATGTTGTATGGAAATAGGCTATCAAATTGAAGAGAAAACCAATTCAAAAGGTGGAAAAGATAGCAGATATAGCGATTTATTCAGAGGTATTGATAACATTTTCCAATTGGCATTTAGAACTGGAGATATTTGGAATTTGATTGATGACATTTTTAGCATGTGGGAAGACATTGGCATTTAAAACCAGAGGGTCAAAAAGTCTAAGCCATTGATATGTAGCAACAATAAATCAGCTCTTGAACTGAAGCAACTTCCAGACGATATGACCATCATGCCTTGGAGGGCGATGCAAGGAGTGAAAGATGAAAAAATTGTCAAAAAAATATTATCTCGTGTGAGGTCAGGGGAATTATCATTGGAAGAAATGTCTGAAGAATTTCAAAAGTAAGTTTGCTGAATTATTTTTACTTATTTCCAGGATTATAGTTATCTTTTAAATAAAACATGTTGTTATTGGTAGTATTTGTTATACATATCATTATATTAACTTTTTATTACTTTATCTATGCAGTCACAAAGTTTACATGAAAATTCAAGAACAAATGGTTAGATTGTTGAATGAAGATAGTTGGGATGATGTTGTACGCAACTATCCAGATTCAAGTTTTACATCAACATTAAAAGATTTTTATCTTACATTTAAAAAGGTATCTTGATTTATACATTCATTTTTATTCACCTGTGTACTATTTTTAATTGATAACTTACACATATATTTGTTTATTTTATAAAAGATGAGGAAGGATGATAATGGAGCGCCAGATAGTTTCAAAACTTTTATTGAAAAAATAAAGATCGAAAGACTGAGGAAGCAATGTATTAAGAATGTTCAACTTGATCCAACTCTTAATCATTTCATTTGGAATGGGCTAGACACTATTCAATATCAAGTAATACAAGGCGACTGTGAAGACATTGCTAAACTCATACCTAAAAGGGATTATGCCCCAGTCATTGCAGATATTCCCCATGGTTTCAATATTCCAAACATTGACTATGATAGTGACCCTTATACTTATCAAGCTCTTAGTAAAGTGGTTGCGGGATTTGTAGAAGTCACGTCATCACCATTATGGAGATTTGTGACATTTTATTCAGACACACAATTGACAATGATATTGTCAAGCTTCAAGGGGAAAACAAATTCAAGGATGCAACTTACATGGTAAGATGTTTAAAATGTATATTTGATTAATGTTGAAAAATTTATTTATGTACAAGTTAATTGAACTTTTACTATTTCATGTTATAGGCAAAAGTCAAATCTTCTTAACAATGAAGATCAACAATTTATAAATGATTGCGAGTTCATTCATATTGATAGTTGGGCAAAAGATGATAACCATATGTCTATGATTTTTAATCAGGTAGACGGAAAGAGTCATAGCCAAATACTAACTTATGATGCTATTGTGAGAAAACTAACATATGAAGACAAAGAAGCAAAATAAGATATAGTTAACATTTATCAAAAACCACAATTATTGATTAATTATCTTATAGATGTATGTTCAAATGAAGGAGATTGGGTTCTGGATTTATTTTCTCGCTGAGGTAAGTTTTATTATATAGAATTGAATTTCAATATGTTATTTTTTAATTAATATGTTATTGTATTAATTTAGTTCATTATTTCTTTTGTGCTTGATAATTAGGTACAACACTAGCATGTTGCCTTCAAAAAGGAAAAAATTGCATTGCAATTGAAAAAGATCCAGTACAATGCAATTTCATTCAATAAAGAATTAATGCTCTTCAATTTCTTTCAGATGCAATGCAAGAAAGTGGGTTGAAGAAATGGGGCTTTAGTGAATCACGTGTGGCAAAAAAAGCAAAGGAACCCCAACCACCATTACATGGAATGTTTGGAAAGACATACATTGGGAGATTCACACACATCAAAGATCCATTAGAAGGGGAAAATGAGCAAAAGGAAACAGAAAATATTGTGGAAGAAGACAATGATGAAACTCTAAAGGACGAAGAGTTTGGATTACGTGACATTGTTGATTAAATTTAAGTTATGCTTGGAAATCAAGTTTTGCAATGTTTTGACTTTGACATTTTATGAGAAGAATAAACATTCAATTAGGGTTGTTATGCGTTCAATATTTGTCATATGTGATTTTCGCATTGATTTTTAAGTTAATCATTATTTTTTGAAAAAAAAGTGATTATTATTTTTTTTTGGACATAAAATTCATTAAAAAAACTATTATTTAACCATTTTTAGTTAAAATTTTCGTATAAAATATGTGATTTTGATATGTCAATTCTAGCAAAAAATTATCAAAACGTGTAATTTTTTAGTTATATTTATGTTAAAAATGGTTATTTTTATGTCCATTGTTAAAAAATATTGTTTTTTAGGGATAATTATTTCATGTGGATTGAAAAATTAATTAAGGATGTATAAATATGTAGAATATCGAAAATTCAAAATATCGACTTTTTAATTTAAAAATGCAAAACAATAAAAATCTCACTACAAAAAAATTAAAATTAAAATAAAAACCAAGAAAATTTGAAGAAAACAACCACTTCAAAAATTATCAAATTTACAAAATAATTATTTACATTTTATACATTAGAAAATTTAAAGCCAAAAAACACGTCTTTTAAAAAAAGGTGTGATGTAGAATACCCACTTTTTTAAATCAGCATGAAAATCACTACCATTCTAAAACGTAATGTACATAAAAAAAATTAAAGTGCCAAAAACTATGCTCTAAAAAAACATGTGTGTTTTGCATCACCCCTTTTAAAAATCAGGGCACTTTTTTGCTATCTCTACGAAATGGGTAATAGTATCAGTTCCCGTTTCAAAGTTTACACTGTTTGTGGTATTCCTAAGGTCGACTAGAGGTAGGTAACGAAGTATAGAGGCCTTGCTTCTTGATGGTCGGTTTGGCAATGGCGCAGGCAGTGCAGGATCTAATGCACTCCCCGACATCCTGTCGAAGATTCGGCCAATAGAAATACTTTTGTAGTACTGCAACTGTTTTCTCAACCCCGAAATGCCCAACGGTCCAACTGTAGTGCGCTTCAGAAATCATCTTGGCTCGCTCCCTTGAAGGAACACAAAGGTGTCCCAGGTGGCATAATAGGGCATCCTGGAGGTGAAAATCTGGAACTTGCTAACCCTCCAAAAGCATCTGGCATGTGTGGCTAAATTCTGGGTCGCTTTTGTAGAGAAGTGGCCAATCAAAAGTCTAGTGCCCACAAGAGTTGAGCACGGTGGTTAACGCCTTGATCAGTGGTTGATTGAGGCAGTGTGCAACATTATTGGTGCTACCCTTCTTATACTTGATATTCAAATGGAACTGTTGCAGGTACGTGGGCCACCTCTGATGGTGATCATTTTACAACTTCCCTTGCGTATGTATGAATTGCAGGGGTTGGTGGTCTCTATGGATGACCGTTTCCTTCCCTAAAATGTAATGCTTCCATTGTCGGCAGGCCTGCACAATGGAATACATTTCTTTGTCATAAGTGGGATACTTCCGAACTGTATTTGAAAGTGTCTCACTGTGATATGCCACTGGATGCCCATGTTGAGTAAGGACTACCCCAATAGCATAGTCAGAGGCATTTGTCTCGATCTCAAATGGATGTTGCAAGTCTAGTAAAGTGAGCACTAGTGCAGAGTAGAGGCGATGTTTCAACTCTGCGAATGCCTTTTGTTGAGATTCAGACCAAAATAATTTTGCTTTCGCTCCCCCCTTGGTGACTTGACTCAAGGGCCAAGTGACATGAAAGAACACCAACATGAACCTGCGGTAGAAATTGGCAAGGCCCAGAAAGCTACAGAGATTTGTTAAAGTGGTTGGGGCTAGCCAATCCTGAATGACTTGGATCTTGGCTAGATCCACATGTGCCCCTTGTTCATCAATAATGTATCCCAGATATTGAACCTGGGTCATGCCAAAAGTGCATTTCTCCAAATTGGCACATAACTTGTGTTGCCACAGTGTTTGGAGAACCTGTTGGATGTGGTGGAGGTGCTCTTCCCAACTCTCGCTGAAGATTAGGATGTCATCTAAGTATACCACTACAAATGTGTTGGTAAATGGCCACAAGGTGTCATCCATTAGACTCATGAAGGTTGCAGGAGCATTCGTCAACCCAAAAGGCATAACCAACCATTCGAAAAGGCCCTCTTTGGCTTTGAAGGCAGTCTTTCACACATCAGAGAGTTTGATTGGTACCTGGTGATACCTTGATTTCAAGTCAATCTTGCTGAAATATTTTTCCCCCTTTAGTTGGTCCAGAAGGTCATCAATCCGTGGGATCGAGTACCTATTCCGGACAATGATCTTGTTCAGCGCCTGATAGACAATATAGAGTCTCCAAGTCCTGTACTTCTTCTGTACCAACACGATCGGGCTCCCACAGCGATGAATTCGGACGTATGTGACCTTTCTATAGCAGTTCTTGAACCTGCCTCTTGATTTCGTCGTTCTCCAGAATGGAGTGTCGATATATTGGTCCATTAGGTAGTGATGCATCTGGGGTCAGATAGATGGAGTGCTTGACTTGACAGTGTAGAGGCACCCCTGCGGGAGAGGTGAAGATGTCCTCGTACTCCTCCACGACCTTGTCCATATGTTGTTTTCATGCGGAGGGGCCTTGTCTAGAGGTCATGGCCACTGTCTTCTTCTTTCCCTGAGGGCGTATCATCGGGAAAACAAATTTCCCGATTTTGGAAATGAGCTTACTGCATTGTTTTGTAGTAACCAAAGAGATGGTGGTAGACAAAGCTACCTCTGATATCCTATACAACTTATTTCCCAAAGTAACAATAACAACACGAGGCCTTTATTCATACACAACATGTCACTTCCATAAGTATGGTTGACCTAATAATACATCACAAACATCAAGGGGAGAAACGTCACATAATACCTCATCCGTGAAGGGCCTGATGTTATATGGAAGGCGACACTACTAGCTCACACGAAGATCCCGTCCTTGGTGAAGCCACCCAATGGTGTACAGTTGTGGATGATAAGCCCAGCCACATCACGACCTCTACTGAAATGAGGTTCTTTTGGCTCCCGTTGTCGACAATGAACTGTAGCAGGGAACGTTTACCCACATCTGGGAGTGGAAGAGGCGCTCCTCCTCCTTTGGATCTTCGGGTTTCTCCTTGTGGATCTTCGTGGCGGCAACGGTGGTGTTGGGCTCCACATCAATAATCTGCTTCCCTTTGTCATTCTCCTTGTTGTGTTGTAACTGAGAGTCGGAACATGCATCTGATTCCGAAGCCTTTAGCTCAGTCACTAGTGACTGCTTGGCTCAACACACTTGTGTTGTGAGTGGAGTTCTTACAGAACTCACACCACTTTCCCATGTACTTCTTTGACTTTGCGGCGTTGTTCTTTCCTTGCAGCTTTGGCAGGTTGTCCTGGGCTGCCTTGCCTTGGCTTTGTCCTTTGTTCTATGGTTTGGGGGCACCTTTCCCCTGCTTCAGATTCACAGATCCAAAGTCTCGCTTCTTCTGTTTAAACTTTTGCTCGATATCGAGGAGATGTCTAAGAGTTCCATCTCGTCCTGGATGTACTTGTGCAGGCAGCCACGATACTTGAGAACCAAATGATTCTTAGAATCCTTGATACCCAACTTTGTGCGAAGGGTATGAAAAACATTGGTAAACTCCGTCACATCTTGGTCCCTTCCCTGTTGCAGCGTTGTCCACTTTATGTATTTATCCTCATAGCTCCCGATAGGGTAGTAATGCTCCTTGATGGCATCCCAAAACGAGTTCCAAGTGGGTGTGGCTCAAAATAGTGAGTTCATACTTTCATCCTTCTAGTCACAGTAGGTTTCCCACCAGTCCTTGACATGGGGAGCTGCTTTGAGAAGTGCAAAAGTGATCTTTCCCGGCTGGAAAAATCATGAACGAAAAAATATCATTCTAGAAGTTTTAACCAGTTATCTACAACATCTGCATCTATCTGAACCTCAAATATGGGAATTTTAAAGTTAACTTGTACCTTAAAGGGTGTGGTGCTTCGAGTGTAGCTGCCGGAAGTAAATACATCGCCCTTGGGTAGCTGCTGAAGGATTTGGGCAAAGTTGTTCATCGTCGCGTTCCTTTGTCGCTCGAGGGCTTCTTTGAACAAGATTTTGATAGGATCTCCCGCCCCCTCGTCTTTCTTTTCATCTGCCATGGGAGGCCGTTGAGATTTGTGAGGCTGGTCTTGCAAAGGTTCGACCAGTTCAAGCCCAAACTCCTTATATCCTAACCTCGTTGGAGACATGCAAAGAAAAACAGAGAAAGAGCAGACTGCTCTGATACAACTAATCCAAATTTAAACAAGAACACAACAAATTACAGATATAACCATAAATACAAAGATGCAGTAGAAATAACACTTCATTTCATTAATATCAAATACTGAAATATGCTTACAAACATAATGGAAATAAGACTAGCTCAAGCGATGGTATCTTATCTCTAAGAAGAGATGTGGCGCTACATGCCTCTGAACTGTGTTACAATGAGGCTCGAAGGCATATTTATTGTTGAGAAACAATGGAAAACCCTAAATATCTAAAAACCTAATTCTAGGAGATGAAGCGCCAAACTATGGGCCCCTTTGGGTAAATTGGTACATCAACTTCTTGGAGTCGTAACTTTGGCATACGATCTCTGTTTGACGCACACAATACCTCGTTAGAAATATCTATTCGAGGACTACAACTTTTGAGTGACCAACAATAGTTCATGGCCCATGTTGGTCCCAGTTTTCCAAAAAAACGTCGTTTAGGTCTTCAAAACGGCTCTGGAAGTTCACGACCCAAAAGAAACTACCAAAAATAGTAAATTGTGCTACAAGTAAGGAAACTGAAAATTGAAAGAAACAATGGTGGGGGTCCAAGTGGAATAGGTGGGTGGCCCCCGATATCCACCTGGATCAGGTGGATCTCCGAATTGACAAACACATGGTGTAATGGTCCTTGAATCGAACTAAGGATGCATGAAGCCACTGGTCTAGTAACCCCTGAATCAGACTGTGGGTTGTGGTAAAGCTAGATTGTGTGCCTTGATGGGCCTAGGAATCTTTGTCGGTGAATGAAAAGATATATTGTAAAGCCAAGAGGTGGATTTTCTCTTTGTTGGGCCTAGTGATTTTGGGATGGAATGCACTGTAAAGCATGGAGAGTATGTCTCTATGTAGGGCCTAGTGATCCTTGGATCGGACTACGGATGCACAGTAAAGCGTGAGAGACTAGGAGGCACTCAAATTCCTCACAGTGTAGGCAGAGAACTCTGGTGGCATCCACATTGATTGGTGCTTTTGATGTGTTCTATGAGTCCCACATTCATGCTTGGAATATGGCACAAGGATGATTGGCAGAAGAGAGACTTGGTTCAACCAATATATGGTCAGATGGAATGTGGTAGTCCCATCACCGGTTGGTTCATTGCATTAATTAATGACAAATTCATTCCATTGATTTTCATGTGTAAATTCATTCATGTATATATGGATTTTGATGGCTGATATGTTTATTGTATTTTTGTTCCTATTATGTTGGTTATATGCACATTTTATGACAACAACTATGGATGACTCTCAGCATGTTTTTACTTGTATATGAATGGATAATGTGTTTATGACCTAATAGATGAATACACAACAAATGACACGAGGGAATAATGGTTTATAACGATTCTCAGATAAGTATGAGATCCCTACATGTTACACAGTAATTTGCCACCGTTGGTCACCGTCCCTGTTACCCTTGTTTTCGTACATTGGAGGATACATTTCGGGACCTGTGACCAGTGACATAACCTAAAAACATTTGCATTATGTTCCCCTGAGTATGTATTTCATATTCCCTGAAGACACCTTCTGCAAATTATCCCTGAAAAGTGCCCTTTTTCCATTGGCGCAGGTACACAGTGTCTTACCCGTGCCAATGACTCAGATCCTCAAAAGGGGGCGCGCCCATTGGCGCACTGTCCTAGAGAAAAACTCGCGCCACCTAAAATTGGTTATGATTTTTGGCCAACGCGCACCCATATGTTTTTTCCCCTCTTATCATTAAGTTCTTTGAGGGAAAAATCCTCAAGATAGAGGTCGAGAGTCATTGTTTATCCATGACAACTATCCTGAGTAGCTTTTAAGGGATAATGCCAATCCATAATGGGCGTCCTGGTACATTGTATCTTCCTCCCTTCTCCATCTATAAATGACTGTCCTCATGCATTAGACAAGCTAGTTTTTGCTAGAGTCTTTGTGAGTGCTGAAGTAATGCTAGAGTGATAGTAAGAATTATGAAGCATAGGGAGGTTATGCTGCCGGAATCCTGAGAGAGAGAAGGTCTTTTGCAAGGCATATGTAGCTGCTTGCCCAATCAGAGAATAGGTTCAACGTCAGAACCTTGGTTGTATCTTTCTTTGCTTTTACTCATTAATAGACGACTATCATTATGGTTCCACTCATGTGTCTTTATAATGATGATTGAGTTATATCTTTTCTGACTGATATATAGTTGCATCTATTGGATTTTATGCTTGTATTTGTGTCGTTCTTTGCATGTGCAGGTGTCTGTTCACGAGGATCGTGGGGATTATGACCAGCCGCAGCAAAGGAATGGGAGCAACGATTCTTCTACAAGTACTAGCGTTGGAATCCAGGTAGGCCATCATCATCGATCTTTGATTTGCAATTAGGAACCTGCGTGTTAACATTGATTGATTTTTGCTAGACCCATGTTGGGATAGTGAGATCGCCTCTGTCCGCAGAGGGGATTTACCTGTTCAACAATTTGGCGACTCCGCTAGGGAGAAGCTTGTTGTTTGATTTGTAAACTTTGGACGGATCCTGAAGTACGGCCAGATAGCCTTCGAAACACTATTGCTTTGCAGTAGTGAAGTAGATCAAAGCCACTTCAGTCAATCTCTGGTTTGGTTTACGGACTGAACAATTTCGAGTTTGTCTTGCATGTTAGTTTTTCTCTTGTTTGCTTGCTTGGATAGCTTTCTGGGTTAAATTTCTTGTTGTTTCTTGCTTCCTGGCCTTCCTAGATACTGTAAACCAAGCTTTGGACTACCTGTTTTGTTTTTTTTACTTGGCAAAATTTATTAGCGCGGTTTTTCCTCTGACAGTCGCACCAGTTGGCCCCTGTTGCTAACTGACAACCCGCGCCAATCCCTTTATAGCGCGAGTTGCAGTCTGACAATCGCGCCAGACTTGTTAACCTTTTCAGTTAGCTTGTTTGCTAGCCTTCTGAGCTTGGATTTGTATCTTGCTATATCTCTTGCAGCTTCTGGAAGCGTGTTGGGCCTTATGTGACTGGTTATTATTTTTTATCCTTCAGTTGTTTGCTTATTTCTATTCGATTTTATATCTTAGCCCTAGTGGCTTTGCATGTCGAGCCTTCTGTGGGAAATTATGGTTTGATGATCCAGTCAGTTTTTTGGTTGTTTTCCGCACTCATCTGGTGGTTGTACAAGTTTGGCATTCTATGCTGCAAGTAATTCACTTTTAGCTTGTTTATTTTTTGCTTGACTTCATCTGAACTTAGATCACATGGTTCATTGAAAGTCTTTGTGTTTTCCTTGCTTTGATAGGTCATTTTGACGTTTCGGAATTGGTCCTATATTCCTTTGAGTGAATTGTGTTTGTTTATATTTGTGAATATCTCTTGAGATTTGTTGAGTGCATCATGCTATCCTAAAAGACAGAAAAACAAAAGATCTTTTGCATTTTATTAATTAGCATTTCTTATTATTTGTTGCTTTTAAAAAGAAAAAGAAAAAGAATTTCATTTCTTGTTATTAGCTGCATTAGGATCTTTGATTGATCATTTTGTTTGTATAAAGATCTCAAATCTCCTGTAGATAGAGTTCATTGAATGAAATGATATAATTTTGGCATATAGTTTGCATTTAGGAAGTTTCGAGAGATCACATACGATAGGACCAAAAAATTGAAACATAATTGAAAATAAACTGTAAAATGAACTGAATGAACCTAACAATGCATTGGAACATAACGCACATATTCTAGAGGTCTAGGTTAGAGACGTGTTCCGGTGTCTTAAAACCTGGTAGCTTACCGTTGAGTGGTTGGGTGATTCCTCCACGGTGAAACGATAGGTGCCAGTACGGATTGTGCTCCCACGTACCGTCGCGTATATATTGGGAGACCCCTATAGG
>APFE030571874.1:12187-22698 GCA_000404065.3 Pinus taeda
GGAAGTCCTTGGTTTTCATCTGATTGCCAAGGTGTATAAGCAGTTTTACGGATTGTTTGGCAAACCTCTTACCTAGTTCTCCAGAGTAGTCACTTTTGATCCTTTTTGGACTCTCTAAATGAAAAGGTGTAAGTGAGCAGCTTGTCACTTCGTGCTCATTAAATATTCGAAGGAGACTAGAGTCATCTTTTGTCCTTTTCTCGACTCTTAAAAAATGAAAAGGTCAAGTTCAGTGTCTTAAAATTTATTTGGCCACGATCACATATAACCCGGTTAAATTTTGTTTGCGTTAGTCTGAGTAGGGTCTGGTTTCGTTAGATTCCCTAGGATTTTGTGAAGTTTCATCCTGGCGGAATTACCAATCTCGTCTTCCGAGTTCCCGGTTGTGAGTCAAATTCTTCCTATTGTTCCAAGTATACAACCGCTTAGCTCTCGTGCTCCAGGTGACGAGGATTACCAGTTTTATACGAACCCTATTTGGGAGCCTTCTCAAAACGGTATCCCTTTTTGGGAATACACTTCTCCTCGGAAACCATTTCCTTCTGATATGGAAAACCCATTCCCTACTATGACTGATGAATCCGGCGTGCCAGGGGACGAGATTCCCAGCACAATGGAATCTACACATGTTAGTAGAACTGCTACTACTGGGGGACTACCTCTTAGCTATAGAGCATTATGTGATTTTATATCATCTCCTTTTCCGACTTCTATTTGGTCACCACCCGTCTTCTCAAATACGGAGCCTTCGGCTCCACCACCTCACGGTACAGCTGTTACCTCGGTGATAACCCCTCCAACAGTATCTGTGGCTTCTTTGACCCCTCCTTTTAGTTGACCTTCGACTTCTTTATTCTCAGGTTTTGATCCTACATCGAATGTCTCACTTGGAGGGCAATATGATCAGTATCTACCACCTCCTGGGACTAGGAGAGGTCATCTGTCAGTCGGAGAGATTTCAGTTCTGCTGTCCATAGATTGGGGTTCCACCTCTTATCACGGTGGTCAAGCGTCGTATGCGCAACCCGACCAACCACATCAGCAAAACCTACAAGGGAAATCCTTCCAAGGAAACCCTTTTGCCTCTAGTGGTCCTTTTTTCACCTCTCATACGCAACCTACTGGTAATCCAGGCCAACCTTCCACTCCGCAAGCTCAGCCTGGTATCCAGCAAGGCTCTCATACTGGACAAACCGGTCAATCATTTGTTAACCCCAATCAACCTAACGTCCAGTATACCCAAGTTTTTGGCTAAGCTTCCCAACCAATTAGTCAGCCGACTATCCAGTATACTCAACCTTCTGGACAAACTGGTCAGCCTCCAACACAGTTGGGCCAATCACTTACCCAGTCCACTCCGCCATCTGGTATGATAGGACAACCTTCTGCTGCACAACAACAACCTCAGTATCAGCAGGGAGGTCAACCTTAGTATCAACAGGTAGGCCAACCTCAGTATCAGCAGGTAGGTCAACCTCAGTATCAGCAGGTAGGCCAACCTCAGTACCAGCAAGGCTATCCTTCTACTCAGATAGCCCAAGGTTATCCGTCTATTGGCGCTGCTCAACCAGGCACTTGGACCCAAGTAGGATCCCAAAATCCATCTGGTTCTCAAATGCAGGTTGGGGTTCAATCTCAAACATTTTATCAAACTCAGCCTGGCTCTCAAACTCAATTTGGGGTCCCACCACACTACGGTTATCAACAACCTCAAGGGCAACCTTTGTTTACCCCTTACCCGAATTATCAACAATCATATGGTGCTTCTGCAGCATCGTTTGGTAATCCATACGCTGGGGGGCAAAACACCAATCCCTACGGCCAGCACACCATGGGGTCAAATCCGTCAGGGCAAAACCCATGGGGACAACCACCACCTTGTTGGAACCCGGGTGCTTCATCCTACCAGCAGCCCCAGATGTCTTTCAATCCTCAGTTACCGTTCTTAGCGACTTTAGAATTACTGGATGTGTCCAAACTGACTAATGATCCTATTCTTCATGATCCTTATTGGCCTCCGGTTCCCACCAAAATTCCTGGTGACTATCCAAAATTCGATGGTAAAGCTACTGAAGATCCACAAGCTCATGTCATGACCTATCATCTATGGTGTTCATCTAATTCATGGCTTGATGATTCAATTCAGCTTCGCCTTTTTCAAAGGACTCTCATTGGCTCTGCCGCTAAGTGGTATATTGAGCTCAATCGCGGATCCTTTCAGGATTTCAACTCGTTGGCTATGGCATTCCTCACTCATTTTCAGTTGCCCATTCGTTATGAAACGGGCACACACCTCCTCACATCCTTAAGACAAACAACAGCTACGCACATCTCTGATCACATCCATGAATGGAGACGGCGTAGACGTATGATTAAATTTTGGATTCCTGACCAGCTGCTTATGGATTGGTTCACGACTTCGTTCGTTCCTCCAATAGCTCAAGACATTGCTATGGGAGCGTGTGTTACTGAAGAGCAAGCTATCGCGCGTGCTCAATACCTTGACTTGGTTTATTCTCAGTCAGGTACATTGTATGATTATTTGCCTGATGCCCCTAGACCAGGAACATCCAAAGCCCCGCCAACACCTACTGTTGACGGCATTATTGGGTCTGTTAGTTCATCCTCTAAGAAAAATTCCGTGAATCCTGGGAAGTAGAAATCAAATGCTCCAAGTGAAACCACTTCTCAGGTAATACCTACTTCTAAAACTACTTCCGAGGTTAATGCCGTTCAGTCCAGCAAGATAGACAAAGCCTCGAAAGCAAAAAAGAAAGGGAAAGCGAAAAATAAGCCAGAACAACCTAAACAGGAACCCCCTAAACCTCAATCTGAGGAGAGTGCCAAACGCAAACCCAAGTGTCCTTGTCTTATCTGTGATGAGGATCACTATACCAAAGACTGCCCTCGGCGGTCCGAAGTTAGTCGTTTGTTGAAAGGTGCTCCCAGGGTCCCTGCGGTGCTTAAGGAACCCTTTCCCTCACAGCAAACTCAAATGGTTGTTGACCCCTCTCAACCTCCCTCTTCCTTTGGTTCCTAAGTGTTCATGGCGGGAACAATACCTGTTAATATCAGTACTCAAACAAAAGATTATCCATCTGCCGGGAAAGAGCCTGAGGTTCCCCCCAGTGCTCCTCCGTTCAGTTCAAGCCCTCTCCATATCGAGAGACCTAGTACTGAAACGCCTCTTCGACCCCCTCCAAAAGGAGTACTCCAGAAATCTTCTTACAACCCAAATGCCCGTGCTGCTCAGCACTACAATATCGTTGAGGATTTAGCCCAGACTCCATCGGCTATGTCCACTTTAGAAGTTCTCCAGAGCTGCCCTTCTCAGAGGAAGTCCTTTCTATCCACTATCGGCGGCATAGACCCGGCTGACTCAGATTTAATTACGTTTGACTTAGAACGCCATACACAGAGACCGCCTCCCCAAATTGCATTCCTTATACAGGTCATTATCGATAAGAAAACTATCCATCGTACAGTCATTGATGAAGGTGCTTCAACTTGCATCATGTCTGTTCCCTGTTGGAAAGCTATTGGATCTCCAACGTTGAGTCAGTCTCCCACCACCTTGGAAGCTTTTGATGGAAGAGCATCCCGTCCTTATGGTATACTCCCACGTTTACCCATCTCTTTGGAAGGGAAAACGGTCGAGATGGAAGTTGAAGTTGTTGATGCTACTCTAACCTACAACCTCCTTCTCGGACGCAGCTGGATATATGCAATGCAAGCTGTCGCTTCATCTTTCTTTCGTATCATTCGTTTCCCTCACCAAGGGAAGATTATTACTGTCGACCAGCCATCATTCTTCACTTCCTCTTCGGAATGAACTATCCCTTTTGTGGAGCAAACCTCCAAATCAATTGAGAGTCTGGGTCACGGGCTTTTCAAAGATCCCGCCCTCATGGGTGTTTTTCCAGCCCCGCCTCTGAATGTCGCTTCCGTTAATATGATTTCTACTTGTTCTGATCCATGGATCCTTCCTCCCAACGACCAAGTAGATTCTTGGGGCGACCAGACGCCGTTGAGTCCTGCCGAACTCAACTATGTCGAAATCGTAGCTGCATCGGCTCCTTCTTTTGAACTTGCTCTTTCAAGCAAGATTTTCCACACGTTTGCTCCATCCTTAGGGTTTGTAGATCAAACTTCTTCGGATCCTTTAAAAGAAACATTTTCTTCCGATGAAGCTATTATTGAGACTATGTCTCTCGAGGAACCTCCATGGCACGATACCCACCATCGTTCCTCGTTTCTCTCTGTCCCTCAGGATATGCCGACTTGTATCCAGCGGTTTGCTCCTCGTTTCCCATTTCCAATCCTTCAGTCACCTGTTCAAGTTTATCAAACCTCTTTTGAGGGTAACATGGCAAACATTATGCAAACCCAGCCCATCGACATCTCTCTTAAACCAGGGATCGTCGAACACATTCACATTGGAGTCACTTGTACTACAGTGGAGATTCGACTTTATTCAAACCTTTTTCGCGAATTTCGTGATGTTTTTGCTTGGTCCTATGAAGAAATTCCCGCCATTGATCCTAGCATAGTGGTGCATGAAATCATCACGTACCCAGGTGCTAAGCCTGTTCGTCAACGTTTACGTCCGGTACACCCCCGAAAGGCTGCAGCGATCAAGGCCGAAGTAGAGACGCTTCTTAAAGCCGGTTTTATTTATCCTATCCTGCTCACAAATTGGGTTTATAATATTGTACCTATCACTAAAAAACAGGGAACTATCCCCGTTTTTGTCCATTATCGTGATATTAATCGGGCCTATCCTAAAGATAATTTCCCCACACCATTCATTGATCAGATTATTGACGAGTGTGCGGGAAGCGAGATGTATTCTTTTATGGACGGTTTTTCTGGTTACAACCAGTTCAATATTTCTCCCGCTGATCAACACAAGACCGCTTTCATCTGTCCATGGGGTACTTTTGCCTATAAGAAGCTCCCTTTCGGTCTAAAAAATGTCGGCGCTACCTTCCAACATGCAATGTCCTACGCTTTTCATGACATACGACACATGGTACAGCCATACCTGGATGATCTTCCAGCTCATTCAGCCAAGCATCAGGACCACCCTACTCACCTTCACGTGATATTTCTTCGCTGTCGACACTACCGAATCAGACTTAATCCTCACAAGTGTGTCTTCTGCGTAGAATCGGGTCGAATTCTAGGATTTGTCGTCTCCCACGAGGGCATCCGACTGGATCCCCTCAAAGTTGAAGCCATAGTCAATCTTCCTCCCCCTGCTACCTTACAACAATTACAGAGCTTGCAAGGTAAAGCCAATTTTTTATGTCGTTTCGTTCCAAACTATGCCGAGGTGGCTAAAGGTTTTACACGATTACTTAAAAAAGATGTCCCTTTTCATTGGGATACCATGGCTCAAGAATCTTTTGAACGACTCAAGGGTCTCCTTGTTTCTGCTCCATTGCTTTGCCCTCCAAACTATCATCGTGACTACACCCTGTATTTAGCTGCCGCCGACACCACTATCGGCATGGTTCTTGTTCAAACCGACGACGATGACACTGATCATGTTATCTATTATCTCAGTAGAAACCTTTTAGATACGAAAGCTCGATATGCTTATTTTGAGAAGTTGGCATTAGCCGTCGTTTGCGCTGTCCAACGTTTCCGTCACTATATTTAGCTGCGCACCACTACTGTGATTTCTGATTGCAACCCCATGACGTATATCTTGTCACGCCAGTTGCTGGGGGGCAAGTACTCAAAGTGGATTGTCATCCTCCAAGAGTTTGACTTGGAATTCGCTACTGCCAAGTCAAAGAAATCGCTCGTTTTTGTTGAGTTAATTTGGTCTTTGCCATCTTCTTCTTCACCCTCTCATACAGAGGATCAAATTCTGGATGAGACTTTGTTTCTCATCAACACCCTCGACCCCTGGTATGGTGACATCATTATATATCTGCAAGCGTCCTCCTTTCACACGGGCGTGTCTAAAGACGCTCGGCGAAGGATTCGTCATCAATCTCAACCGTATCGTATCATTGGGGATACCTTATATCGCCTCGGTGCTGACTCTATTCTTCGCTGTTGTCTTACACATGAGGAAGCTGAGTGAGTCTTGAATGACTGCCACTCAGGTGCTTGTGGTGGTCACATGTCCGGATATGCAACTGCCCAAAAAGTCCTCCGTGCTGGCTACTTTTGGCCCTCTATGTTTAAGGATTGCATTCTTGTTGTCCGTTCTTGTCATGAGTGCCAAATATTCCAGCGGAAGATGCGAGCACCCCCCGCTCCTTTCCAGCCTGTTGTTACCGTCGGCCCTTTTGCAAAATGGGGAATTGATTATGTGACTTGTAACCCTCGCTCGGTCGGGGGGCATGGGTTTATCATCGTTGCCGTCGATTACTTTACTAAATGGGCCGAGGCGATGCCTACACTGACTGAAGACGGTCACACAGCAGTGCAAGTTTTATTCAACCACGTTATTTCGCGATTCGGCATCCCTCAAGCCATCGTCACTAATCACAGAAGGCATTTCCGGAATCATATGATGACGAAACTAACAACCCAGCTAGGCTTAAAGCACGATAGTTCTACTCCGTACTACCCTCAGTCCAATGGCCAAGTTGAAGCAATCAATAAGATTTTGGTTACAATGCTTTAGCGTACCATTGGCATGCACAAGTCTAACTGGCATTTGATGTTGTTCCCTGCTTTGTGGGCTTACCGAACCTCTGTGAAGGATGCCACTGGTTTCACTCCATTTCAACTAGTCTATGGACTAGAGGCTACCCTTCCAATCGAGTGTGAAATCCCTTCGTTAAGATTAGCTGTCGAGCTACTTCCCAACACCAGCCCATTAGAAGAACGTCTCCTTTATCTGGAACGGCTAGATGAGACTCGTCACCTAGCCTCTTTGGCCATCGAAACACAGAAGAAGCGAGTCAAATCTCACTTTGACCAAACTGTACATCCACGTTCTTTTGTCGAGGGAGACTTAGTTCTACTATACGATCAAGCAAACGATAAGCTAGGAGCAGGAAAGCTCGAATCTATGCAGCTAGGCCCTTACATTGTAAAGAAAGTTTTGCAAAAAGGGGCCTATGAGCTAATTGATTATGAAGGAAACCCTCTCCCACAGCCCCGAAATGGGCTGTATTTGAAAAAGTACTATGCGTGATGCTGGTACACTTCATTTTGTATATACATGTACTCTAGCAAGTGTGTTGTGTATGTGTGTCAATTTTAATAGGCTTGATTGTCGCTTATTGTGTCTTCCGCTTCTTGTGCAGATGTCTAATACGCCTTATATTGGTTTCGCTGATGGTGCCTGCCACAGTACTCGCAACTTGTCCTCTGCGGCGTGGGTGATCTATGATCCTCATGGTGAGCTGATAGATCTTCAAGGTGTCTGTTTGGGTCATACCACTAATAATGTCGCCGAATATTGTGACGTAATCGAGCTCCTCACTGAAGCAATTAATCTCGGCATTCGGGCATTGGTGGTAAACCTGGATTCTCAACTTGTCGTCCTCCAGCTCAATAGGCGTTATTCCGTCAGAGACCATCATATTCTAAGGTTGTATCTACGTGGAAGATTGTTAGAGAGGAATTTTGAGTTCATTACATATCAGCATATTCCACGACAATTAAACACATTATCTGATGCATTGGCCAATCATGTATTAGATATACATTTGCATAATTTGTAAATAAAACATTATGCAAGCAAGCACATGAAAACACAATAATAAACCATAAACATATGTATATATATATGTGTGTGTCAAAATGTTTGCGCCCCGCGCGTTACATAATCCAAAAAATAATACATGTCCAAAACTCATACAGCCGCTGACAACATGTTCCTCAAAAACGTGCAAAAAGAAAACCTAGGCGTCTAATCACGGTGATGCTCATGATAGCATGTCACTGCTCACACCAAACGTCTCAACAGACGATGGACGCGAGTAGATACTCCCACCGTGTGCCTCTGGTAAGCTCTAGGCACGTCCGCCAATCTGGCATAATCTGGAATACCTCGAGTAAGTGCCTCAAGGTTCTGTACTAGATCGTCATCACCCTCTACCTGAGGGTCCGCTGCAGGTTGTGCTCTCCGTACGCTATGAGGCAAGTCAGTTGGTCGCTCTGCACCAACATCTGCATACATATATAGACGCTGTAAGAGATAGGCATGTATTAACAAAAAAAACTTAAATACATAAAAATGTAAAAAAAAAAGAGTTCTTACCTAGCTCCTCGTCCCAGTCCTCTCCGGCAGGTAGAGGAAGATCGGGATCTCCAGTGAAATCCGTGCCTGCATAGGGCCAGTCCTCGATGACAATCATCTGGTGATGGAGCTAGATAAAGAACTCGGGCCTCCAGGCCATTTGCTGGCCCCCTCCTCCTTTGGGCATGAGTTCTGCCCATCGATGCAACCTCGGTTCCCGTAACACTGGATCTGCCACTATACCCCCCGGTACCCGGAATATTGGCAGTCGCTCCAGGAAGAAAGTTACCACGATAGATCCATAGCCGAACTGTTTGTTCCCATCACACTTACACTTGGTAAGCTGCCATTTGATGTTGGTTGTCACTGCCGTGGCCCAATCAAATAGTGTAGGCTAGAGACACTCAGTGGCCAGCAGCAAATGATTTTTGCTGGCCTCGTGGGGCGCCTGTACCCCAGCTGTCTGGGTGATAGTGAATAAAATCACTCGTAGCACCAGGTCGGGCACCGTGTTAATATCTACTTTCTTACTGTTTGCTCCAAACTGTGCCCCAGGACAAACTCGTTCCATCACCTCCCCTATCTTCTCTCCAGAAGGCCGACTACCAGTCAAGATGGGCTGTGCACCTCGCCGCGATAGTCCAGTGATAAAGAAGACATCGGAAACATCTAACTCCAATGTTTGGTCTTTCAGGAGAAATACCTGATCCTCCGTATCCCAAGCATCCACGATGAATCGCAGTAGCTCAGGTTGTGCACGTAAATATGAGGTGTGGAAGAATTTCTTCAAGCCACAGTCTCTCAGAGCATTCATACAGTCATCATCCTCCATTTCCATGGCATCCATGGCATTATGCTCCCATTCTTTCCATTCTAGAACCATTCTGACAAAACCTGCAACCACAAAGGTGAAATTTCCATCATTAGATCATTAATGAAACCTAAACTGGAAAAAATTTGCAATTACAACGATCAAATTTGTGGCAAATTGAGATCGCGCGGTTGGTGCGACTGTTCCTAAAATAGTCGCGCCAAGGGCGCGACCCCTTTAGGCAAAAACACCATTGGCACGATCCCGAGCGGGAAACTTGCGCCAATGGCGCAACCTTATGAAATTGCAAATCCTCTTGCAGGGAACTAAATTATGGACGAAAATCTAAAAAAATGAAATGAAAATAGAGCTAAGGATGAGGCCTCTTACCTGTTGTAGACGGCAGCTCGAATGATCTCATGGATTGATCGCAATCAGTAGTTGAAATTTGCACCAAAAAACCCTCCAATAGTAAACTCACAAGGTAAAAAGTGAAAAGTAAGTTTATTTTTTACTATTTCACTATTTATAGCATTTTTTGACCTAAAAGTACATTAGAAATAATATTTTTGAGTATTTTTGGGATATTTTCATGTCGAAGTGGGTTTTACGCTGTTTTTATATGATGACAGGGGTTGGTGCAACTCAACGCAATCAAGCGAGCTCTTTTTCAACTTTTTCAAGCTCGGTAAAACACAAGAAAAGGTTACTTTACGGTCTGCTTTCAGCTCTTTTCCTGACCTTTTAAAGAGGAAAAGATTGCCGAGTTATTCCTCTTGGCTCGTTAAACGTTACTAAGGGGCGGTCGTTTTAAGTTCTTTTGTCGACTGTTAAAACATAAAAAGATTACCGGGTTTTGTCGTTTCAAACTTGTTAATGGTTACGAAACGACGTGGTTTTGATCGCTTTTTTACTTTTTCAGGTCGAAATCACTATTTATGAAAAGTACTCCTCGATCGTAATGGTCGGGCGGTTCTTTCGGGCCCGAGAGACACAACTTTACGAAAAAGGACAACCCTGGAGTTTCCTTTTCTGCTATCTTTTCAAACTCTCGAAACATGAAAAGATGCCGAGTTCTTCCTTTGTTAGACTCGTTAAAACCTGATGACATCGGATCTTGTCGAAATGACGCACCACAAGCATATGCTATCCCCATCAAGCTTGTTAAAAATAATTGGGGTACTCGCCAGAAATGGTGGGGGAAAAGAAAATTTTGGGAACCATAATTATTGTCGTGTCGGCAGTATGTCGCTCTTGAACATGGCACTTCTCTGCTTTCATGTCGGGGTGGGGATATCTCATCTTTCACTTGCCTCTGTGGGTTTGGGTAATCCTATTTGACCTCTCATCTGCTCATTGCCTCGTCATCATGACCTTTGCTCCATCGATGTCAAATACTGCCAAATCCACTGTCGTGCCGCCAATATGTTCAAGAGAAGTTGACCTCTGAAAAGAAACAACCTCCGTTTGATAGTTCATATAATCTTA
>APFE030571874.1:26530-41424 GCA_000404065.3 Pinus taeda
TGTGGAAGCGTGCATATATGAAATATAGCTTCCGTATATGCACAACTTTAATATATGGCTTATGTTTATGTGGATATTCTATACAAAAGATGACCTCCATATCTGTGTATATATTGAAGTTGTGCATATATGGAGGGCACAAATATGTAACATGACTGTGGCAGATTATGGGATGCCTACCCCGAATGGTCCTAACTTGAACTATAAATTCTTTGGTGGCCCCTATGGGGAATTTAGTTTGCTCAAGTTATGGTAGCTTTTAAGGGTCTTACTTTTCCTTAGGGTGTTATATGTAAGCTAAAATAAAATAAGTATCAAAAGCTCTAGAAACTGGATACCTTCTAATACAAAGCTTATAGAAGCTTAGTGTGTGGTGTGTAACTATGTGAAAGTGATCAAGTGAGCATGCAAAGTGTGATAAGATGCAGATGTTCGATGATCCGTTGCAATATCCTCCTAATTACACGATATTTCATTTATTCCTTGCATGAGAAAGAAATTATGTGTGGATAATGGGCCACTTACTCTTTCTCCTACTACACTAAGTGTGACTAAAGGGAGGTGGAAATCTTACTCTTTTACTAATTAAGCTATGTGATTTTCAAAAACTAGCATAATAGATTGAAAAATATGTGTGGAATTTGGCCACTTACTATGTAAATATTTACAAATAAAAGAAAGAATAAAGATATATGCGTAACTTCTGTATATGCACTTCTTCCATAATAGCATTTTCAATATATATATATATATACATATCTTCCGTATATGCACATCTTTTGTATATATGGATAGCTTCTGCATATATGCATATCTTCCGTATATATGCATCTTTCTGTATGCATATCTTCTATATATGCATGTCTTCTGTATATGTGCATATCTTCCATATATGCATATCTTCAGTATATGTGCATATCTTCTGTATATGCACATCTTTCGTATATATGCATATCTTCCGTATATGCATATATTTTTTATATGTGCATAACTTATATATATATGCACTGCACGTCGATTTCACGGGTGGATTTAAGGAAAAATATTAAGTGGACTAGCAACTCAACTATGTTGGTTGCTTGTCAAGTTATTGTTCTATTGGATGGTGGATAAGGAGGGATTCCATAATTATTCAACGACTTGGTGGAGAAGGTGAATTAGCTCGAGATCAGGAGAACTCACAGGTAAGTTTCTACTTCACAGTTTTAGGCTTAGTATTATTGACCCTTATTTTTTGTCATGGGTTGTTATTTGATAAGTTCTGGGATGGGTTGTTATTTGGTAAGTCCTAGGATGAGTTGTTAAGTTATAGACATAGTCGATTCCAAGAAAATGCATCTTTCTTCAGTAATGTTGTTAGAGGTGCTGCTATTCTCCCATATTTCTTAACAAACATGTGATAGTACCCTGTCAGCCTGAGAAATCCTCACAGATTCTTTATGGATGTGGGAATTTTCCATTCCTTAATGGCTTTAATTTTGCCAAGGTCTACCTTAACACCTTCATGAGATATCATATGACCTAGATATTCCACCTCCTGTACTCCAAAGAAACATTTGGAGGTTTTTACATATAATTTCTTCTCCTCCAATAGTTTGGGCACCTTGCCAACATGTTGAAAATGATCCTTCCAAGTCTTGTTGTAGATTAGTATATCATCGAAAAATACTAACCCAAATTTTCGAAGGAAGGGTTTGAAACCGGAATTTATCAAACCTTGAAATGTAGAAGGTGCATTGGTAAGGCCAAAATGCATGACCAAGAATTCATAATGACCATCATGAATTCTAAATGTTATTTTCAGAATGTCTTCAGTCTTCATTCTGATTTGGTGATATCCTAAATGATGTTCGAACTTGGTGAAGTAAATTGCTCCATGTAATTCATCCAATAATTCATCAATGACTAGAATGGGAAATTTATCTTTAATAATGAGCTTTTTGAGCTTCCTATAATCCAAAAAAATGCACTGTGATCCATCGTTATTGTGCACCAATACTACTGGAGCAGAGAAAGAACTTTGGCTATGTTGAATTATACTAGTCTCTAGCATTTTTGCA
Organism: Pinus taeda; assembly: GCA_000404065.3. Classification (NCBI taxonomy): domain Eukaryota; kingdom Viridiplantae; phylum Streptophyta; class Pinopsida; order Pinales; family Pinaceae; genus Pinus; species Pinus taeda. The sequence continues at coordinate 28,591 of APFE030571874.1, forward strand.
ACCATATGTTCAATTTCACTCTTTTGGGAATAGGGATATCTGTAAGGCCTGATATGTTTGGACGAACACTTCCTAGAATCAAATGAATAGCATGGTCATGATCACGAATAGGTGGGAGGCCTTTGGGAGTCTCAAATACCTTGGAATGATTGTCCAAGACTTTTTGGAGATCTAGAGGAATAGACGATTTTGATGTGGGAACCTCTAGTGAACATAATTGTGCAATTATGCCCCATTCTTCTTTGTTTAGAAGCTTTGTTATGTTGTTAGATCTGATTATATTTCTTGGTTTCCCTACAATACGCCTTAATTCAACTTCCTTTCCTTCCCAAAAAACTTTCAAGAAAAGTTCTTGAAAATTAAAAGCTATTGTATCCAAATATTGTAGCCATTAGATTCCTAGTACAACATCAGCACCACCCATTGGAATGGAAAGCATTGGACTATTCAATACATATTCTCCCATGGATAAATTTATATTATGGAAATTTCCAAATAAATTTATGGTTCCTCCATTTGTAACTATCACTTGACACTCTGGTGCTGGATGTAGGAAGTAATTCAATTCCTCGGCTATCTGACAATGAATAAAATTATGGGTACTACTCGAATAAATCAACATTATTACCTTTTTCTTCTTGATATATCGTTCTATCTTGAGAGTTTGAGGAGTGGTAATTCGTGCCAATGCATTAGAAAATATGGTCGAATTTATTTCTTCTTTATCTAGGGTTGGTTCCTAATGTCTATCCTCTTCTTTTGACATTTCTTGTTCCTTTTCTTCCTCCTCTTCACAATCTATGTAGAATAATTTCTTCTCAGGACACTTATGACCTTTAGTGTATTTTCTATCACAACTATAAAAAAGCCCTTTTGCTCTTTAATCTTCCAATTGTTGTGGTGTCATCCTTATAGGTTGTGGAAGGCTAGGGGTAGCAACGCTTCCATATTTATAGTTGTGAGTGGTAGGCTTCCTTGTTGCCATAATTTTTCTTTCAATTTTCCTTACCAACTTGAATGTCTTTTCTAATGAATCAGGTTCCCAAAGGTGAACCTCATGTTGGATGTTATCCTTTAAGGTCCCTATGAAAACATCAATCCTATGCTCCTATAGAATATCATTTACCCTTATATTTAATTTTTGGAAGTCCTCAATGTGCTCCACCATTGAACCCTTCTGTTTGAGATTTAGCAATTGACTAAAGAAAATTTATATATGTATATACAGAAGTTGTGGATATACGAAAGTTGTGCATATACAAAGGCTATGTATGTACATAGGTTGAAGTTGTGCACACCTATTTATATGTGTAACTTCTGTATATGCACACATATGGAAGTTGAACATGTAAGGTAGATGCACATATATAGAATTTGTTCATATATGGAAGATGCATATATAGATAATTAATGCGGAAATTCAGTCACTATATATATGCAACCTCGATATATGTACAATTTTTGTATATGCTCAATTTATGTATATGTGCAACTTCTGTATATATGGATATCTATTTATGCATATATGCAAGATATGAACATATACAGAAGATGTGCATATACAGAAGTTGCACCTATATAGATGTTGAAGTTTTGCACAACTTCTGTATATGCGCAACTTCTCTATATATCTTCCATAGATGCAGATAGCTTTCATATATGTGCAACATCTGTATATGCACATATACAGAAGTTGTGCATACATAAAAACAGTTTGCAACCATATACAAAAGTTGTGCATACGTAAAATTAGTCTGCAAATTATGTAATATGCATATATGATAACCTCCATATATACACAACTTCTGAATATGCGCACATCTTCTATATATGCACAACTTCCGTATATGCACACATATTTTGTATATGCATAACTTTTGTATATGCACATATATGGTTCTCCTCCTTGTCCTCATCATCAACATGATGTCATTCCTTCCTTGCATGAACTAGGGTTTCTTATTTCAATAGAAACATCAGATCTAAGGTTTTATCTACAAGCCCTAGGTTTTCACATCTAAGACTTCAAGTATTCTATAATTTACAAACACTATTTTTTTAATAATCGTTTTACACCTTTTGCAAGTCCAAAAGATGGAAATTGTGCATATAAGGAATATATGCACATATACATAAAATATGCAGATATACGAAAGTTGGCCATATATGGAAGATAAGCATATATTTTGTATATGCGCAAATTCTGTATATGTGAATATATTGTGTATATGTGCATATCTTCTGTATATGTGCAACTTCTATGTATGCAGATATTTTTCGTACATACACAACTTTTGTATATGTGAATACACATAAGTTGTGCATATACAGAAGAGCACAACTTTCGTAACATTCATATACGTCAGTCTCCATATATGCACAACTTCCCTATATGCGCATATCTTCTGTATATGCGTAACTTCTGTATATACACATAACTTCTGTATATGCACATCTATTGTATATGCACGACTTCAAAATATGCACATATACAAAATAAATTCACATATATGAAATAAACATATATACGAGAAATATGTGCATATATAAAAGTTACACATATATGAAAGATATGCACATTTTTTGCATCACATATCTTTTATATGTGGAAAACATTCATATATGTATGTATGAAAGTTGTGCATATACAAAGGCTATGTATGTACATACGTTAAAGTTGTGCAGAACTATGCATATGTGTAAGTTATGTATATGCACACATATAGAAGTTGAACATGTACGGTAGATGCACATATACAAAAGTTGCACATATATGGAAGATGTGTGTATATAGATAATTTATGAATAACTTTAGTCAATGTATATATAATTTGTTTAAGACATTAAATATTTATAGGAGAACTTCTCATACTTAACTCTCATACCTACTTACACACCTCTACATACTTACATGCCTCATGGACTCACCTAGATTTATACAAATGGACTAGAACACAAGTAGGTTCTAGATCCTAAACTAACTCCTAAAATATCTCTCGTGATCCATAAAATCTCTCATCTAATACTTTATCCCTAGATAAGTTCCAACTAATCAAACATTCTATCAAACCTTCCAAAATACTCTCAAATCTTGTCCTATTTAAAAGAATTATCATTTTCTCCTAAAACTATAGAAAAAATACATTAATTAATTAAATCCTAACTTTATAAACAAACTCCCTTAGTAAATATTTGACCTAGGTTAGATGCATCTACATCACTATGCATATACATAAGTTGCCCATATACAGAAGATATGTGCATATACAGAAGATACACATATACAAAATATGTGTGCATGTACAAAAGATATGCGCATATATGGAAGTTGTGCATATATGCATATATGTGTATCTTCTGTATATGCACAACTTCCATATATGTGTATCTTTCATATATGTGCAACTTCTGTATATGCGTATCTTCTATATATGCGCAACTTCTGTATATGCACATATATTTCGTATATGTGAATATATATTGTATATGCACAACTTATGCATATGTGCATCAACTGTATATGTGAAACTTATGTATATCTTTCTCTCCATTATTTTTTTGTAGACAGCCTAAGAACTGCAGCTACATATTGTTTTGGTGATGATGACCTATTGCTATCAAGTAAGGGGTAGAGAAGATACACATAAGCACTCTCAAGTCCCCAATGTACAACCAATATTGTTGAAACAAAGCTTCTAGTGTATTATATTTCAAGGGTAAATCCTATGAAAGAATCAACATATTGTCATTGTCTTTAAACTATCTTAAAATAAGACATTTATATGCCCTATACTTAAATATTGCACGATGCACCTGACACATACTTCCCTTATAATTATGTTTTGGTGTTAGAATCTTTACAAATATGGATAAAATAAATTTGGAATTATATTTAATGGTTTAAACCTTTGAGGAAAATGTCTTATTACTTTTTTCAATAGGAACTAATTTTTTTGGAGAATAGGCAATATCAATTAGATATGTTTTGATTACACCATATACAACTATTTCATCAATTCTATACACTAGATATAACTACTTCATAAATGTACAAACATGACAGTTACAACATATCCATTAATAACTAATGAAACTTGGGAAACCAAATTTTGACCAAGCCACTTGAGCTAAGATCATTTCAATTTTTCATCCTCTCTTTGGGTGTAACCACAAGTTCAACCAGTCAAGGTGTCCCATGGGTCTAGGGAAGACTCTTTGGCATTAAACCTTTACCAATGGTGAAAAACTCATATATTTACACCATTGGAGTCCTGTAAAATTTTCCCCTTATATAACACATTTTGAGAAGGAGATGCTATCATTAAGACAACCAGGATAGTTTCAACATTCTCCTAACTTACAAGGCATTAAGGATGCACATGGTACAAACAAGTTGTCAAAAAATAAAATAGAGAAACCATATAAATATGTAAAGAAGACCCATATGTGATGACTGCCATTAAATTACTTGTTTAATTTTTATCAAAATCAAAAGAAAAAACAAAGAAATTTTCCTTGGATTTGGGCCTTCTTGGTGAACACGTTGGAGAGGGTAATTTGTATATTTTGCAAATGGTTTTTCTATTTTCTTTTTTGACAGCCTATTTGTACAATGTGCATACTTAATGCCTTGTAATATAGGAGAATGTTGAAACTATCCTGGTTGTGGGTCAGTCCTAAAAAAACGTTGAATATTTTGTGTCATCTTCAAATTAACGACAAACTTGTTGTCAGGACGAGAAAGTCTGCCGCACAATGCAAAAAGGAGGCCAAGCTCAAGATGGAACATCTATCTAAGAAGAGGAAGAAGGAGGCCGCTAAGAAGGTCTAGGTGGAGCATGATGCTGCCTAGTAGACATAAAAGGAGATAGGCAAAATAGACTGTGGCTATGACAAAGGCGCGAGGTCATCTTCACCTAAAATAGAGGAAGAAATGGATGAACAAACAGAGCAGCATGGCATAGACCCATAGACGATGTCGGACCGCATCAAGTGTCCAAGGGAACAAGAAAAAGTGGGGTCAAGGAAGAAATCCAAGGCCAGTAAGGCACTGCTGGACCCAATCACCCTCAGAGAAGGAGATTTGCATGACATTGGAGACACGATGCAGGATGTTATCACGGAGGCACTACATCAGTTTGAGCAGCATTAGCAACTACGATTGGGGGCCATCCAGATAGGTCTATAGGATCTATAGACCCATGCATCATAGGATGGCACAGTGTGCACCAGCCTCGCTATTGGTACTTTAGAAGTTGTCGAGATGCTGCGTTCAAAGGTCTCTCGCGCGATAATATTACTGGATGGAGCAATGACCATAGAAAAGGAGGCTAACATGCCCACTCTCAGCACCCTTAAGGGAGTGGGGTTGAACTTGGCAGCGCTCCCTGGCGAGGTGCTCCACCTATTGCAGGATGGAGTGATCACGGAGCTCAGGGCCCGTGAACACCGCGCTTTGCAAGTGATCAGTGAGTAGAAGATTAATAATGAACAGATGGACCTATAGTGAGACTCTGCCATCACCATTGTGAGCGAGGTAACCGATCGATACAAGTGCATAGTTCAGGTCATGGAGGAGGCATGCCGAATGGTCCCGGAGTTGTCCATTTTTGAGGAAAACCTGGTTAAGGTGCATGTTCGTAAGCTTGCTATAGGGGTGTATGATGCTCGCACAAAGTTGGCTAAGGTTCAGCTGGAGTTTAACCTACAGATTGTAGATTTATGGTTGAAGGCCCAACCTTCAACTCTGCTAGAAGTAAAGGAGGAGCGTGCAACGACTGTCACAGAGGCAATAGTGGCGGTAAACAATGCAGTAGCAGACTGTACACAACTTTTTGAACAATCATTCAAGGTCTTGATGAGCCTGGAGGGGGACTCTAATGTACAACAACTGGAGATGAAGTAAAAGGTACAATGTGAACCTTCGCTCTCACACAGAGACTAGCAAAATTGCAGGAGGCCAAACAATTGAAAAAATAGGTAGATGCAACACAACATAAGGAGGCAATGTTGAAGGTGGAATTGAAGCCCTGGTTAGATGAGGCTTATTCGGTCACAACCTCTATTGAAGGTAAGCTTGCTAATCTGCAAGCAACTCAGCAGAAGCTTCAGGTTGACAGTTCAGGACCAACGACCGAGCAGTTGGTTGAAGAAGTGAAGCAAGCGACAGCACAGTGCACTGCCAAGGTTGCCGTCTTAGAGGTCGAATTGGGAGGTCTTCAAGCAAAGATCTTTGCACCCACAGAGTGACTCGAGGGCGAGTCACCATGTTTTTGTTGGGGGCCTGTTGGGAACGGGTTCCCCCAAGGACAGTTTTGGGGCTAAAAGCCCATGTTTTAGGACAAATTTTGTAATAGAGATGTAAAGTCTCTGCATTTTGTGGTCCCAGAGCACGAAGGTGTCAAGAGTCATAAACGGTTCTCTGCCTGTATTTTGTAAAGTGTAAAGTCAGCTATAAAGATCCACCCATGGACCATGGACCATGGGATTGTATAAAAAAGAGCTAAGTAAATAAGCTCTAAGTAGTTGGTAGACAAGTTTTGGAGTCTTGGTAGAGAATTCTAAGTGTTTTGGGTTTTAGCATAGGTAGAAGCTCTACAACTGAGTGCGCAGAGGCCTATGGTGGAAGTCTGCAGCTGAGTGCATGAACCCCTGCAGTTGTGTGCGCAGGGGGGATAGTGTCTTTATTAATTTGAAGATATCAATAAAGAGAAATATTTTGAAAATTATGTGTATTTATTTCTTGTTAATGCATATGCCTAATTGCATTTTGGGTTTAATTTACAATGGTTATGTGATGCGCGAATATATGTGACTGTATTGGTTAATCAAATGCAAGTAAGAATATCTATTTACGTGATGCTAAGTGTGGTTGATTAGTAAGATAAGTAAAACACTTAAGATAACTTGGGAACCTATACAATACGTTGTCATAGAAGTGTGGAAGTACTTGGATCGTGGGTTAAGGTTGCACGAAGGTTAATCATACAGCTTTGCGGAGGTATTGAAGGGTGGAATAAAGGGGTAGACTAATAGATCCCTAAAGCTTAGTGACCTGTGTGAAAGTAGGAGTAGAGGGTATAAACCGACATCACGACTATCTCAGGGTGTGGAAAATTGGTTCCAACATCCCCCCATACTACTTCAGGTGAGACTTCAATCCGCGCTTCGTGGGATGATGACGAAAGGGCCAGTTGTGTAGGTATTTGTTTGGCTAACTAACGCTAAACTTTGGTCATGCCCCACAAAGCTAACAAAAACCATAAAAGGTAAACCATGGGCATGCATAAAATAAGTTTCAAATACTTATATGTTAAAATATGTCGATCAGACTATGGAATTTGGGATAACATTAGTTTTAGCAAACATCAATACAAGGTCATGGTTGGGCTTCGCTATCAAAATAGACAACTATGATCTAGAAAAGTTTTATTGGGCAGGAAAAAAAGAGGAGCTTGAGCTCCTCACAAGAATTTTGAAAAGACACAACCCCCATCATATAGTTAAAGAGAATTGCAAGTATATGAAACTCTCACATCCATATGAAAATTAGTCTCTCCCTAAGAACTCGTGTTCCAAGAAATTCTCACATATGAAGAGTTATGGAACAAAATGCAATAGAGAGAATATTATGACTTGCTTCTTATCCACTACCCAAAAATAAGGCAAAGGGAAAAAAAAAGAAAGCAATGCCCTTCAAAAGTAGAGGCCCTTTGAAAGGCCATTTATGAAGAGGAAAGGCTTAAAGCCAAGGCCCTTGAAAAGAAAATATTTCAATCCGAAAATGAGAATAGAACAACAAAGGTTGGCTCAGACCAAATCCTTCATTGTTGATCAAGTAACTCTTCATGATGATGAACGTCAAACAGAGACAAATGTATCTAACCTTCCAAGATTCATACTTCATACAAATGCTCAACTATGAATACGTTCATTTTAGGTGCCAAAAATCCATTATCATGGCCATCTTTTAAGATATTTTCAACTAAATAACGCTCTAAAATCTATTGAAAACGGAGGGGGAAAAGGATGTAGAAGGATTCTTTCTCAATATTCTCCATGCTCCACAATCTAAAACCTCCTAGAAAACATGTTATAGAAAAAATTCCACAATGATTTCTTTGAGGTAGAAAACCATAGGATCATGAGCTCTGATGCCAAATGATACAATACGCACACCTTAAAAATTATAAGAAACAAACAATTATATCCCTCTCTGAGAGAGAAATCTCCCTCATGATGAATATAATGTACATGACCATATGTTATAATCTAGAGACCAAGTCTCCATATTGTGTATATAGGAGAGAGAGGGCACAACTATAATAAAATGGGACCATTAAGGGTTCTCACCTAAATAATGATATAAGAATCCTAGTTGTACAACCCAAGTACCAAATGCCACCTCAAGCTCCCTAGAAGAGTATGATTAGCGCAAATGTAGGAAAATGATGGAATCACAACAAATTGTTGTAGATAATGAGGAGGAAAAATTCAAAAGGACAAAGACATCTAAGAATATTAGGAGAGTGGGGATATGGATATAGACAGCATTAACCTTCAAAGAATTGTAGAAACCTACCAAAATCATTAAATTTAATATGTGCTTGGAGAACACATCCGACTAGTCCAACGATCCCTCCCACGCAACAGAAAGCCTTGAGTAGAGGATCTACAAACATCAAGCACAACCCTAAGCCTAGATATTGTACATAAGGAACCTAATAATATTAAAAGGAATCCCAAAGAGAACAAGCATCTCGACTAAATAAGTAAATTATAGTTACTATAAGAAATCAAAGATTTTATGGTTACCTTCTAACATAATGCTTTGATGGCAAATTCTTCCTCTCCTTTCATTATCCATAATTTACAATAACAATCATCTCATGGAATTTTAGAGGTATTCATGGTAAGAGCATGGAAATACTTTTACCAAAAAATGGTAAAATTTAAATATATATACATTCTTATGTTAGAAGAATCCATGTTAGTTATGTTTTACAATTTTTGTCTTATTTTTTTTAAAGAAATAGTAAAAAAAATGATGGTGGTGGATTAATTTTTTTTAATAAAGAGCATAATTATCCTTTTGAATCCAACTACTATCATTTCGAATAATATGTTTTCTAAAAAAAACTTTCTATTTAGTTTGGACCAATAGGCATTTGAAATTTCTCTTTTTCTTCAAAAGCCCATAATATATATTTGGACACTCATCGATTACTAATAATACTTACATTTTTATTTATTCTTATTAATATCATATTATATTATCACTATTTATTAAAATAGTAAATATATTTTGTATTATCAATATGTAATTGCAAATATTAACCTCTACTATTTCATTTATTTATAATTCTTTTATTTAATTTTTTACACTCACATTTTATCAACTTCTAGATATTATTTTCTCATTAAGTAACACAATAAATTTTAGATATTATTTTCTGGTTAAGTAGCAAAATAAATGTTTTTATCGCTACATTCAATCATTTGGTAGATAATAATATAAAGCCGACATGTCATACATGTTTTTAATAATGCTCACAATCCATACCTACGTCAGTTACACTCCTATAAATTTGTAATGTGGTTAGAGAAATATTCAATTAGCCTTTGCATGATTTTGCAAATCTTCAACTTTGTTTTGGTCTTACATGATTCGGCAAATCTTCAAATTTGTTTTGGTTTTTTCCTTAAATCTTCAAGTTCGCTTTGCTCTTTCTAGGTTATATACATGGAGATGCAAGAAGCATGGGTGGGTGTTGTGGGTTCATTGTGAAGCGAATCACTCGATCTTCAAACAGAGATATTAGCTTGTCTTCCAGTGGAGTTTGTATACCATTATCGCTTCATCTTCAAACAATGGAATGATTTTCTTTCCTTAAACTACGTCCTGACAAAGTGGACTGAAGAACCTTCCATTGGAAGGCAGCCACGACTGGTTCTGTGCCATTGGAATCCCGAAATGCCATCTATGACTTTCTATTTCTACACTTATGTAAACCCTACTCAACTTTTCTTTCTGAGAGGATTGGATACCATAAGCCCAAGACCATGCCCTTGCCGAAATCTAGTGCGCATAGTCTGTGGAGGGACTAATCTTGGTCACCAAAGCCGATGAGTTCTACAACAGGTTCACTATAAAGCTCTACAGTACTTCTAAAGTAGGCGTTGAAGTACTGATCTGCAAACAATGGCCAACAGATGAGAGGAATGCCCATGGAGATGTCTTCAAGTGTAGAGTTCCACCCACAGTGAGTAATAAAACCCACTGGCCTTCAAGTTTTGTTTCCCCTACTCGCATCGAAATGGTGATTACACATTTCTATTCATTTCATAAAAAAGATAGTGCGGGAGTAGCAAGTTTGAATTCAAAAATTTTGGGTTTCACTGTCCAGTTTGAAATGCCGGACTGCGAGGTGACATTGAATGAATGTAGATGTACGTCTTATCTGATGAAAAAGTGTTGAAATCTGAGTGATGATGATAGAGCTGCTGGATTCTAGCCGAATTCGACCGGTGATGATGGAGCTGTCGGAGTTTAGCCGTGAAAGTTGCCGGAGACACCATGGTGATGCATGGACATGTATGTTAATTTTACCATACACTAAACCAATCATTGGCTTAGCGACTTGTTTTAAGAGTGGTGAGTGGTTATGAAAGGGGGCCATCTTACACTTTTTGTAAATGGAATCTTCTACAGAGTATTAAGTGTCTATTGTATGAAAATAGTTAACATTTGCCACTCATGAGATGTGTATTTATTTGGGAAATGCTATTTCCAACCCTATAGCAAAGTTAATGTGGTCTAACATGGTCGCTTGATAGCCCTCGATAGCCCGATATAACACGCCGTTTTTTTTCCCTAGTCATCACTGCGTGCATGTTATATCTGGGTATCTAGCAGCCATGTCAGGCCACATTAACTTTGCTATAGGGTTGGATATAGGAGTCGCCTATTCATTGTCAATTTTAGTTAATTTTAGTTAGATCTCCATTAAAACTATGATGATAAGTGCATAGGAAAATATTATTCACCGCATTATATTATTATCTCATAAAAAGACATGTATGCTAATACATAGTCATATTATCCGACAGTCACTTAGGCAACAACTGTAGAGTTATGACTTGGGTATGCTCTACCTACCAGTCGGGTTAAATATCAGACATTTAGACATTCGTTTGGTTAGGCCTGTGCTAGTAACATAAATTCATTTTCAAGTCCAGAATACTACGACCCTGAATTTAGTAATTTACTACATATTGGACAAAGGAAATTAAGCCGGGAGAAGCAAAAAAACATAGGAATCATGCTAAAGAACTCACTGCAAACCACCGAGTATTTGGCAGGTAGATTCCACCAATCTTCCGACTCTCAAGGTCATGGATCAGCCAGTTAAGAGGTGTCAATATCCAGAATTCCATTTTTCTCCGTTGTATTGAAGCGGGGAACTACAAATTTGATGTGGAACTTCCTCTGCAAATACGCAACAACAGCATCCACGGATTCATCCTGGAGAGTAGAGATAGTTTTTGTCTTCTTATCATATGGGCATCCAATGTGAGTCATGATAATGGGCCTGCACATTCCAGTTTCAGTTCAAATGAGCTCATCACTACTACCTATGCACAATAAGCTGAACTAAACACATGATTAAGGGGTGTAAAATAGGTCTAGAAGGTAAACAGTTAAGCCCACCTTCCACCTTGCTCGACTATTTTGTACATAGTTAGTAAAGTGACATCAATTCTGTATTGATTTAGTATTTTACCTACACCCACCACCATTAAAAACCTTTGAGACACCTTCTAATGAAACATACTCAGAACATACTCAGAAGGTGTCTCAAAGGTTTTTAATGGTGGTGGGTGTAGGTAAAATACTAAATCAATACAAAATTGATGTCACTTTACCAACTATGTACAACATAGTCGAGCGAGGTGGAAGGTGGGCTTAACTGTTTACCTTCTAGACCTATTTTACACCCCTTAATCATGTGTTTAGTTCAGCTTAAAAGCCTTTAGAACATACTCAGAACACTAGATCAATACAAAGAACCCGCACTCTTTTAGGTTAAAAAATCAAGAATAGAACTGGCATCACAAAACTGTCAGGCAGACTACTACCAATGGCCATTAATTTTAATTAATTTTAATTTATATATTCATGATTTGAGGCTAGAAGTGATTAAAAAAAAAAATGCTGGTATGAAACCCTGAAATAACCGTTTACAGTATAAATGGAACTCGAAAACCAAGAACTGTATACTTTCCTTTCTTCACAACGTTGTGATTGACCCTGAGAAGAATGACCTTGTCTCTGAGATCAGCATCCTGTAGCAGAGGCAACCTTGGATCGATCTCCACTTGGTCAATTCCATCCTCCACGTTGTAACCCACACCCAACCCATTCTCTGAATTATACTTACCCATACTTCTTGATTAGTATTTCCTTGATTATTGATCCCTCGTTTGTTATGGGCATCGACCCTCTCGCTTAATTTATATATGCTCAATCCCATCTTTACCAGCCACACCCCCAAATTCGTCGGTATTTGTCTAGGTTCGGTGGGATTTCAAGTAAACCGTGGCGTGGAGAACTTGCGTGCGGGGAAAGTCTTCAATCAAAAAACCTTTTTGTTTGCAGTGATTGTGTCAACTCTGGCTTCTGGAATTTCGTGATAGCCATGAGGCACAGCTGAGAAATAACCGTTTGTAAAACAGAAATTTCAAACTGAAACCCCATGGGAGCCCGGTATTACCCACAAGGTAGGAACGATATAACTATATTTACTGTCACATGTAGTGACCGGTCCCTTTTGA